>CAUZXS010003431.1:2500-45698 GCA_963585895.1 Sepioteuthis lessoniana
ATTAGAACCCAAACATTTTAGTGTCAACTTTGCTTCTACTTGGATTACTTTGATATCAACTTTTCTCTATATATACACTAAAACTCACACACTATATATGTATATATACATATACACACACACACACACAGAATAAATTTATTTATATTCTGTTAGCAAATTCATAAATTTTGATGTCACTTTATATATAAAAAATGCCAAAATGAAACAACTGATGTTGGCAATTAATACATTAAGATAAAAAAAAATTCATTAATGAATAAAATTTACATGCCAGCCATAAGATTACAGAGGTGAAAATTAACACAAAATGAAAACAGCTGTTTGATGTTTATATTTTTGAATAATTAATGTTAGGTATTAACACCGATTTCAATTACATGCTTTTTTTTTAATCAACAACCAATTTCTATTTCTATAAAAGGCTTCTAATATAAAGCAATTCATATAGATGTCATTTTACCATTGCATTACCTAAGACCAATCTGTCTAATTTAGTTGAGTTCAGATCAATATGGATCAGAAAATATTTTTGATTTAATATACACAGTGACATCAGCAAATAAACAAAGAGAGAAACAAAACAAAAAAAAATAAACAAGTCATGTCTTGTATGAGAAATTTTATTCAAAGAAACATCACCTAAATGAACATTTTAATATGCCAGACAAGCAAAACTGAACCATTGATTTACATATACTGAATACCAGAACAAAAGTAGTGACTATAAATAAATCAAAAAAGCTAATAATATCTTGTTTCACATATTAAGATAAGATTTGATTGCAAAAAAAAAAAAATACAACAAATAAGGAAAGCCTTAACAATTTACAACAATGTAAAAAGAACCCTTTCCTTTTATTATAACATTTAATAAGTTTCATAGTATTTCTTAAAGTCATTCTACATATCACACATGATTATATCAAGAATGTCTAAATTGGTTATATAATGGCATAACATGGAAAGAAAAATATCTAAATTTGTTATATAATGGCGTAACATGGAAAGAAAAATTTCCTTCGATCAAAATTGAAGTTTGAAAAAAAACAAAGTTTACATTTATAGGAGTTTTTTTCTTATTGAAAAAGAGAAAGCATAACTTACCAGACTTTAATATAAAAGACTAGCAGCACCAATGAATGAGGAACCCAGCTTGAAGTGGCTTTAAGCACTTTCTCAGCTTTAGTTCTCTCGCTCCAATTTAGAGCTTTGCCACATCCTCCAAAATTACCTTGTCTTTTTTATAGTCATCTGGAAAGAAAAATAAACATTAATCAACTGAGAATTCAGTTATATCCAAAATATGTGTTGTAAAAAGTTGAGAAGAGAATAAAAAAGGCTATCAAATTTCTTATATAGTGTTTACGTGTGCTTTCAATGTTTGGCAATAAATCTTCATTGTATCTAATAAGTATCAATTAGAAAAATAATTCTGAATCCCTTGATTTTTAGAGTATAAGTTAAAATAATGGAACCCGAGCTATTTCTATTTAACTTATTACTATTGAGCCTTTACCAAAACATTACATTTCTTGTCAATGTTCTTTCTGTAGGAGTTTTCTCAGTTATAATTAATGAACACACACTTCTCATTCTCTTAAAATAAATATTATGATCAAATTTTCAATATCAAAGAGTATTTAAGGATCATTTAATAAAAAGAATCAAGGTCTAAAATTTTGAATTTATGTGGCAGGAGTGATGCATAGCATATTAAAAAACGTGTAGTTTAAAACTTTTTTGCAAAGAATAGGTTACTAAAAATGTTTTAAAATACCTGAACTAATATTATTAACTGCTTTTTGTTTTTGATAAGACTTTATCATTAAAACCTCAATCCTGCCTTTAAACATGATTCTTGAAAAATAATCAAGAGACAACCAGAAGAAAAAAGTGCCCAAAACTAACAGTAAAGTCACTTTTTATAGTGCCTTATCTTTCAAATATTTAACCAATCATGATTTAGTGCCTTATCTTTCAAATATTTAACCAATCATGATTTACTTATTGAATATTCTCAGACTTTTTACAAGTAGTAAGCAATGATAATATTTCAAAAGTATGGCTCTTCAACTGAATATAAAATAAATATTTTATCACCACTAAACCAGGCAAACAGATGTAATATAGTAATACTGACACGCTGTAATTATTCAATTGAAATGATGTGGTTATTGTATAATAAATAATACTTGCAAAATTTTTACTTTCTCAAGAACAATATATCTAACAAACTTATAACAAGTAAAGATTACTGATGAATTCCTTTATTTTTTTATATTAAAATACTTATTTAAGAACATCTCAAATGTGACCCAAAACAGAAAAAAATTGGAAGTATCTAAATTATCTTAATCCTTATAATTTGAAAAATAAAATTAATAAAATAGTATTTTTTTCTTTTTACTTATGGTGACAATTTAGCAAATATTAAAAAGTTGTTAAACAATTTCACATTTTTTTTAATTCATGACTTCAAACTGAGCATTTATTAGTCACCAAAAATAAAATGTTTTTTTTTTAATTTTCCCGGAAATTATTCTTTAAAATAAAACTTATTCACAATTAACTAGTATTTTACTGGGGTGAAGGGATATTTACATTATTAAAAAAAACAGAAAATAAAAAACACACTCTTGACCTTTGCCACTTCACTTTTTTCTAACAAAGAAGCCTTTTTGATAAATTAACTAGGTAAATAAAGTTTTGTTCAATTTTAATAATTTAACATTATAATAAAATTACTTGGAGATTTTGTAGTTTTTCAAAAATGTGTGTACATCAGCCATTCATAAGCTACTAATTTTTTTTACAAAAAAATTCAAAACACAAATATCTCTGCTTTCATATGTTGTACAAAAATAATTGTTTATCAGAAAATTGCCAAGTTTTTTCTTTCTAAAATAGTAAAATTTTACTTTGAAACAAAATTTAAATGGCTTTTTGGTTCATCTCACTAAAATCCATGAAAATATCTGATTTGCATATCATACAATCTTTACAGATTTGAATATGCTAACTTTGAACTTTTATATTCATTGAGAATTTTTTTTTTTTTTTTTTTTTTTTTTTTTAAATCAAAAGTAATGTTCACTTTTATGGATGCTCTTAAGTATGTACCAGCTTTCAATATATATGACTTCTCATGAAGAATGGCAAATCATCACATGATGAATATGATAAAAAGTGATAAGGTGAAAAGAAGTAATTAAAACTCATTTTCATGATTTTTAAGTAATAATATCTCACGACAAAATTAACTACGATGTCTGACCAAAATCCTCCTTTCATATTCAACAATTGACCTCTCCTCCTCTTTAGATTGACCACCGCTTCTCCACTAATCAATTTGTGTCCAATGCAAAAGACACCGAATGACGACGTTCGTTGTTTTTATGTTCTTTTCTGCCTGCCCTCATTTGCATGCACATCTTCATTCTCCGTGGTTTTACATGACTGCTGGTGTGAAAATACGTGACCATTTGCAATATCAACTTGCTCAGGGCAGCCGTGTTTTTTCCAGTCAAAAAAAAAATCTTGTACGTGGAGCATATGTGCTGACGTTTTCGCTGAGGTAAGTGGTGATTTTCACCCCCCATTTTCACTACACTCCCCCCCCTGATCTCATGATCACAAATATGATATGGGGGCAATGCTGGGTGCTTCTTCACGGAAGTGTAGGGTGCTCTTCTATCAGGTTTCCTGCATTCCCTCCATCTCGACAAGTTTGGTCATCTTCATCTTTGGTATCTTCCTCAGATGTTAACTGTGCAGATGAATGTTGGCCTTCTGATTTACAAGTCACCAAGACCCCCGTCTCACTACCAGACGATGTGTCCCTTTTGTCTTCCTCCATAACGGCTGATTCATTGTGTCTATGAAGGTCTTTCACATGGCGGGGTGGGCCATTGACCAGCACTGTCTGAGGACTGATCACCCCATCAACCTGTCCTTTGCAAAATCTGGTGGTGCATCGGCAGTCCGGTGGTTTGACCTAGACAGGTTCCCCAACTTGGTATGCATTACTTCTGACTTCAGGCAGAAACAATTTGGGGTCTATGCCCTTCATGTGCTGCTCATAGTGGTATATGCCATTTGCTGGAGCACTAGACAGTGTTTCATTATCTTTGGGTGCTGCATTATACCAGTACACAGCTTTCGCTATCGAGCAATGCAACCTTGCAACTATTCTCAAGACAGTGCGGTGACACTGCTCCGTGATGCTGTTACCTTCTGGGACATAAGCACTCTGGTATCGCATTCGTATGCCCTGTTCGTCTGTTAAAGCGAGAAAAGTTTGGCGACAAAAAGCTAGGGCATTAGCCACCAGTAATTCAGCTGGCACTCTGCGTTCAAAGAAGATGGATTTTAGTTCTTGCACAATGGCCAATGCATCCTGACGTGCCAACTGGCGCCACACACTGAAACATGTCAGCCCGCAATCGGTCAGCATCAAGAATCCATTGCTACTGTAATGGTTTATGTTTATACCAAGCTGATACCAGTTGTTTCCCCACTCCTATTCTTCCCTTTTCCTACTGGGCCGGAGCTGGGTTGTTCGATTGGCAGTCTTCACAAGTTGGTATTATTGATCTGACTATTGCTTTCATGGTAGAGGGGCAAATTCTACAGCAGAAATAGGTTGTACATCTAATGCCAGGATGTCCAATTGTGGATATTTGGTTTGGATTCATTGAGGTGTTAACTGAACTGTCAGGGTAGCACATATCAGGGGTGAGAAATCAGACTTGTGCCTTATCAAATCCGACCATTTTTTTAGCACTCAAGTTACCTCATCTGCCAAGTTCTGCTCCAAAGCAACAAAAGCAACTTGGAGGCCATATTCACAAATCAGTTGCTGTAGGATTAAAAACCTCCTTCAAATCAGCATCTTGCTTGCGGCTTTGGTTCTTACTCATGCTCTTCTCAGTGTGTCGGTTAGCCAATAGTAGGAGTCTGTGTATATATGAACTGTTCTAGCTTGCCATTGTAACGCAAGGTTGAGACCTTTCACCATGGCATCAAGCTCTGCTAAATTTATATGCTGGGCGTCATTTGTCGGACAAAGCCAGCATGCATCCTCCAAGATGTCGCCATTTCTTTCCAACACCACACCGGTTGCCAACGAGCTTGCATCAACCCACACAAACTTTTCTTCAGATATGCTCCATTTACTTTTGACAGTGTCATCACGGGCTACCCTCGCCAACACTTCTTCTACAACTAACCTGAGGGAGGCATCGTTGACCAAGTCATCCCATCCCTTGGTCTGTCATGCGTCTTTTTAGGATTCCGGCTATCACACGTAGCCAGCTGAAAACAGGAAAGTGGCCCACCAACTTCCCACACAGGGAAAAGACGGTGCATCATGTCATCTCAGCAAGGAGTTCTGGAATTGCAGTAACTCGATTCCCAGTTTATCCAGTCTCAAAGATGCTCACAGCAGTCGACTAACATCATCAGGAAGTCTGGCCATAAAGGCACATTTGAGTATGCAGTCAGTTGTTCCATCAAATGGTACTGCTAGCCTCCTTAAATCGGTTAGATAGACATCCACTGTCTCCCCAGGTTAGAGCCATTGTCTGACAAACTGTTTCCATGTGATGAAGGGGTTTGTCCCAAAAGCCGCATACAGAGCACGCTTGATTTCTTCCAGGTCTGCATCATCCCTGAGTTGCTGGTATACTGCATAGGCTCCTTTCGTGAGCCTCAGAGGGATCACCATCAATGGTTCTTTTACTTTAAATAGTTTGGAGACCCATTCGGCCTTCTCAAACCACTTGACAACAGATGGGCTCGTGGGCGAGCCACTGAATTCAGGAATCAATCTCAGTTCGAACTTATCCATCTGGCCGGGATTATAGAATATGTCGAAATAGCTTGTGCGTGGTAGAGCTGTTGTTGCGTCTCACAATGACAAAATTAACTGCGATGTCTGACCAAAAACCTCCTTTCGTATTCAACAATTAACCTCTCCATCTCTTTATACTGACTACCACTTCTCTAATCAATTCGTGTCCAACACAAAAACACAAAAGATGCCAAGTGACGATGTTTGTTGTTTTTATGTTCTTTTCTGCTTGCCTTCATTTGCATGCACGTCTTCACTCTTGGTGGTTTTACATGACTGCTAGCGTGAAAATACGTGACAGTCCCAAAATATGTTATCCAGTATTTAAATACAGCATTGATTATGTCAGAACTTTCTTTACTAGGAATCCTGACTCCGACACTGTATCTAGTAGCATAGTCAATCAGGTGAAGTACTTTGTTGCCATTGATTTCTTTGATATCCATGGCAATATTTTTGTTAAAATATGATCCGAATGTGAATCCAACAATCCGCCTAAGTTCAGTCTTTTAGTAGCAAATGCATACTTCACAGGAATTTGGAAGTACTTACAAAATCTTAATAAATTCAGGATCTCTTATTTCTGCCTTTTTAACTAAATCACATAATTTCTTACTACAAGGATGACTAAATTGTCTATGTAACTTTATTGTGATTTTAATTTTTTCTGACTTGTTCTTAGAGGAGATTTCTTTAACAAAAAGTATGTGTTTGAACTTACTTTTGTCTAGTAAAGGTTTGATGATAGGGATGTGGTAATGCCCAGACAATGTGCATCACCATGGAATTTTCTTTTTAAACATCGTAACACTGTCATTCTCAAAGTTGAGACAAATCCCAGCTCTTTTCATGGAGTCTTTGCTCAAGAGAAGTGTAATATTAGAGTCTACAACATCAGTGATGATACTGACTTCGATGTCTGCGATGACACATGGTAGAGTAACCTCGTAGAGCGAGTTCAGCTTATTTCCATCACCGAATTTAAAGGTTTTCACTCCTTCTTTAACTATTATCATTCTTCTTTGTGCATCGTTTAGCGTTTCAAGTAAACATTTGTACCATTTTGTACGCAAATGGTACCAGATGCACCACTATCCAGAACGGCAGAACCAAGTGTCTAACCCAAAAAGGTGTTGCCGTTTTCCTTCCATTTTGTAAGCTGACTCATTATACAATGTTAGACAGGGAAAGATAACTCCCATTTTTGCTGTCTACGTGTTTATCTTTGGTATCATCAATGTAAGGGCAGTCATAAGACCAGTGGAATTTGCAACCACACTTAAAATATACAGTGGTGTTGCCTTCAGGTCCTAGTAGGTTTATTTTTGTTTTTTTGTCAGTGGAGCATGTTTTGTTATTGCGGCTGTCTTGTCTTCCACCATGGTTTATTTTTCCTTGCCGACCATTAAAACGACAATCACATTGGTCCAAAAAGTGACCATAATATACCTCACTGAGGCCTGTCTGTTTTTTTTTTTCCGCATAGGCAATAACATCCACTTCATTCATCACCATAATGGGTGGAGTGTTGGGAGACGAAGCATCAGAAAACTGTGCATAATCTTCCATAATTGTCCTGACATGAAAGATAGTGTCAACTCACCAATAGTAACCTTGACTCACCTTTCATTTTCCAGAGTGAGATTAGCACTCTTTAATGCTCTAAAGGCAAGTACTGATACCAGTAAAAGAATATTGAAGTCTTTTAATTTGCGACATGTAGGCTGAAGTTGATAAGAAAGTCCTCTATTGATGTGTCAAGTTGTCTCAGATATCCTTTGAAAGTTTCATAGGCCAAAAAAGCAGACTGGTTTATGTCTTCTAAAAAGAGTGTGTCGAATTTCTCATTCACCTTTTCCATCCCATCTTCAGAATTAAGGGCCACAATATTTAACTCTAAAAGAGATTCTCTGGCCTCCCCTTCCAAGGAAAGAAACACTATTAGAGCTCATTTTTCTTTCTCAACACACATAGCCATTTCCCAAATTTGCATTTCCTTCTTCCATGTGCTATATTTGTAAATAAGAATGGTAGGGAAATGTATTTCGAAGCCATAGTACCATTTAACTCAGCAACCAATGTTAATTTAAAAATAATGGAGCACAATATTATTTATGAAACCACAACAACAGCAGATATACAGAGAGAGAATATTTATTCGTCCTCCTCTGAAGACAACCATATTCACAATAATGGCGGTCTCATAACTTCTGGTTAGAAGCCGCCTCACCACTGGGAGAGTATTCAAGGGGGATTACTCCATTGGATTAACACAAACAATTATGACAATACATTGTTTTTAATTAGACAACTGAGCACGGTAAGTCAAAATCATTTTTAGGGATGGAAAAATTTTGTTATAGGGAAATTAGCACAAAAATAAAGATAAAATACTCTTTCTTGTAATCCAATAATATAAATTTATATAATCATGATACAAAGATTCTTAACAACAGATAAAACTTCATTTCAAATGAAGAATTTTTTCTTTAAAATTTTTTTGTGGTGAGCAAATTACAATAGAATTTTAAGGAAAATTATAGGCAACAAAACCAAATACAAAAAATTAATTTCTAAGAGTATCTCTTTAGTGTAATCCAATATTAATTATTTAATCTATCTGACAAATTATCTTCATACATTTAATAACTAGATTTAATGGTTTTTAATTTCATTTTCAAATCTCCTATCATAAATTAAGACTTCCAATGAATTAGATTATGACAGGACTCAGAAGCTTTAGAAATAAAGTATTAATGAATGCAATTTAATGAAGCCGACTAATGTCAAGTCTGTGGATAGTTATAACACTTAAAAACTAACCCTTTACCAAGAGATAGATTATTCAGCATTAATCCCAAATTTTCTGAAGTTAAATGCAATTAATCTTTACATGTTCCATCTAACTTAAACTTTTAAAAATATGAATGTATTTGCTATAAGGCAATGACAGCTATGTGAAGTCTCATTAATACAGCACAGAAAATAAGAACAAAATTATAAAAACATTTTTTCAGCCAAATGCTCAATATGATATGAATGTATAACAGTGTCATGAGGGGGATTGGTTAGAGGGTGACTGAAGTACATTATCAATTATAATTCTTTGAGAGGGAATTTTTACCAATTACAACATGACCCTTCTCTTGGTATTACAAGAGTGTCTGCAGTCCTCTAATGTTGTTTATTAGTGTTGTCTTTGCGTGTTTTTTTAACACTGACCAGGTGATGTTCAATTGTATGACACTGAGCTGCTAAAAGAGTGATGCTGGAACAAAATACTAAGCATGGAATTGAATGGTGAAATCTGTTGAGATTTTACAACAGTTTATTCAGTTGAAATCTGGTATGCACAATCTATACATCTTTCTGCCCTTTGTGGATGAAGCAGTTATAAATTTTCACATTAAGAATTTTAAAAGTATTTCTATTATGAATGTCCACACTAAGTATCACAAAAAAGACAGAAAAAGAAAGCAGCAAATTTCTTTTTTATATTTTTTATTCACATTTGATCAATTCATTTTTGTGGTTTTGTATATTATCAAAGATTTTTGAAAATACATGACCGGATTCTCTTCCGCATACAAAACCTTTACAGATTAAAGTTAATGACAAAATTCTCACTTAAACATACCGAAAGAGAGATATATTAACACAATCATATGGAAATCTGGTCTCTGATAGAATAAAACAAGATTTCTTCCAAGCTGTGGATGTATCAGTACAACTGTATGACAGCACCACCTGGACTAAAAAGTTACATGGAAACTACACAAGAATGCTACATACTGTTTTGGACATATTCTGAAGGCAGCAACCCACAAAGCAGCAGCTGAACAGCTGATTATCTCTCATCACACAAACCATCCGAGTAAGACAGTCAAGACATGCTGGGTACTCCTGGAGAAGTATGGATGAATTCATAACCAATGTTCTCTTATGGACTCCTACACATGGATGTGCCAGTGTTAGCCAACCAGCACAGATTGACATAAGCTCTGTATGAACACTGGATACAGTCAACAACACCTGTCAGGAGCGATGGACAATAGAGATGGATAGTAAGAGAGAGAGAGAACTCCATGCTATAATCACAACTTGATGATGATGAAATCATATTGCTCAGATTGATTATAGAAGAAGTTTAATAAGCTTTACCGAGTCTGACACACAGGCCTTAACTTGCTTACTTATTATAAAGTGATTACCCATTTAAGTACTAAGCAGAGTCCTCACTGCTTCAATTGGTGATCTGATAGGGACCAGTGTTTTTAGTATAATTTCATCATAGGTCATATTGATTATGGAAGTTGACTAGTACTGAATGGCAACAAATACATTTTAAAAGGAGGTAATCTGTATACTTTTTTTTCCTTTTAAAGCTGAGTTGATAATCTTCAAATTTTCCACCAATTTGTTTGTTACCCTCACTTTTTTCCTTATGTTTCAGAGGGTTTTAAAAGCTGAAGAAATTGGTCTATTTCATTCAAAAAATTAGTTTGGAGAATAAACTGTTTTAAGAGAAACATTGCAAGATTTTTACTTATTTGATATTTTAATTTGTTTGAATTTCTGACATGGAGCATGATAAATTTTATCATTTAGTATATTCAGACTATTGCCTTCATCCTTATTTTTATATTTGTAAAGTTTTAGCCAATGTATCCTTTGGCCTTCTTCAGGTATTTCATGTCAAACTCAGAAGCCTACAAACACCTCAAATGAAGAAAGACTGGTCATTAAATCACCACAGGGTGATGACAATACTACCAGAAAAAAGCAATGCCACTGTGGTAATGGATAAAGAGGAACATGGCCAACAAATTGGCAGACTTGATTGGTAATGGCAGTTATTGTAAAGTAAAAAGAACCTAACCCTGAAGACAAAAAGGAAGCTGTCACAGATCATTGGTAAGAACAAAGATCTCGTACCACAAATGAAATACAGACAGCTAAAACAACACTACAGCAAGCTACCACAAATATACAGCTTTACAAAGATTCATAAGGATGGTACTCCATTAAGAACCATAGTCAGCAACAGAAGTTCGGCATGTTACCCATTAAGCAGCTTCCTTGTGGAAATAGTCATCCCACTAATGGGTAAGTACTCATCATCTGCCCACTTCATGGAGAAAAAAGAGGGAAAAAAAAAAAAATCAATCAGTAATGCCCATAATCATTCCAACCAGATGATAAGTTTAGATATAGTAAGTCTGTTCACAAAGGTACCCACAAATGAGACACCAACAGTAGTATGGGATAAATTGGCTGGAGATCCCTAACAGGAAGAACACACCTGTATCCAATAGATAACCTGATAGAGATGGTGACTTTCTTTGTGGAAACAACCTACTTCAGGATGGAGTCCATTATAGTGACTAGAAGAATGACTGGCTAAAAGATCACCGTTGTTCTCAATATTGGTGAATGTCATCATCTCACGCCGCTAGCACGGATCTCCCTGACCCTCTCCTGCCACCCATCTCTATTGTCCATTGCTCCCGGGAGGTCTTCAAGGCTACATCCTTTATCGGCAAAGAGCTGTTGTATATAGGTCCTAGCTGGTTGTCCTGCCTTTGCTCGACCATGTTAAGGGGTCCACAGAAGAATGTCACGAGTTTCTCCTCACTTCTCCAGCAATGTACTGCATGTCTGGTTCACCTAACTTGAATAGGTTTTGTGGTGGGTGGTAGGTGGCTGTACAACTGCAGCTTTATGGGATGCTGCCTCCATGAGTTGTTCAATATTGCTCGCAGCATTCTTGTGTAATTGCTGTCAAGCTTTTTCTCCATACGTTTAATTAGCATCCACATAGGAGTGTCAACACGATATTGCTTGGAAAAAACTGTTGTATTTTATCGGTCAGGTTTAACTTCCATATGACCGATAGCCTATTGATAGCTGTCCATGCCTTTGCTAGTCACATGTTGATGTTTTCTCAGTTGATGAGACACCGTTTCCTAGGTAGGTGAACTTGTCCACTAGTTTCAGAGAATTACCATTTAGTGTGGAGATGTCACCTCTTTGATTAAAGCACATGTATTCCATCTTGTCTGCGGGTGACATAGAGGCCTATGCCAGCAGCTGCTCATTCCAACCATGTAGCAGGGTTTCAGCTTGGGCAGGTGTATTTGCCAAGTGCTATGCCAATGGCATAGTCTGCAACTGTACATGTTTGCACTGAGTATCTTCTGTTCTTTTCTTTGCCAGCTTGAAACTTATCTTTCATTATATCAATAGACAGTCTAGGCAGACAATAAACAGGTATGGGGCTAATGTGCCTCTTTGCAAAGCACCTGCTACAATCTCGAAGTTGTCTGTGTCTCTACACATGGACTGAACTTTTACTATCATGTTTATATAGCATCATTATGGCTGTGATGGTTTCTTTGG
The DNA here is from genome assembly GCA_963585895.1 of Sepioteuthis lessoniana. NCBI lineage: Eukaryota > Metazoa > Mollusca > Cephalopoda > Myopsida > Loliginidae > Sepioteuthis > Sepioteuthis lessoniana. The sequence continues at coordinate 14,754 of CAUZXS010003431.1, forward strand.
GTAGGCTGTAGGCAAGTGGTATTTTCTCCATCTTTCCTCTGTGTATGGCGTCTAAAGCCTTGGAGAAGTCAACAGATAATATTGTTGCCTCTGGTTTTTTTGGCATGGATACCTTCACTTCAAAGAAATGGCATAAGGATCTACCTCACTAGAGCCATCAATATGGCTTAGATACATAGATAATACATTCATTCTATGGCTTCATCAGAAAGACGTTTGAACTTTAATGGATCATGTGAACTCTATCTATACAGTTCACCATGGAGAAAAAACAAGACAACAAATCAACTTTCCTAGATGTATTAATAACTCACACAGAGCAAGGATTCAGGTCATCTGTGAATCAAAAGCTAACCTTCACTGGACAGTACTTCGACTTCAACTCCCATCATCAATATAATGTAAAGAAAGGAATCATTTGTTACTTATATCAAGCAAAAGCCATTAGTAGTGACAGCAATGCCTATTAAGAAATGAAATCCATCACAACTACCCAGAGAGGATAACATCAGCTCCAAGAAATCAGAATTGAACAACAGAGAATAATACCTGAAAACTCACCACATTCTGTCTGCTCTATGTCAAAAGCCTAGTCAAAAAGATTCAATATATAGTCTATATGATATCAGTACAATATCCAGGGGGTGGCTAGACTCCTCAAAAATATATCTCTTCCAAATCAAGCCCCCAACAGAAGATAATATGACCAAAATTACATGGACTCCATTCCATGCAGCTGTGGTAAAGTATACCAAGAAGAGACATGCCACTATTAATTAAAAGTAAGGCTAGAGAAAGAACAGTATGTCAAGGTGAAATTGAAAAGATGAGTATGGCTGACCATATATGGAAAGAAAAGGGAAACCATCAGCCCTTATGGGATGAAGTTAAAATAATAGGTAGGGAACAACATTGGAAGATAAGACATCTTAAAGAAGCAGCACATGTTAGTAAACCAAATATAGAGATGAATACAATATAGGAACCAATAATCAAAAAGGCTAGATAAAAAAAAAAAAAAAAAAGAAAGAATTTACAATATGAGCTAAGGTAAAAATAGCACGTAATAGTGATAAGTAGTATTTCATAGGTTGATGAAGACATTAAGCTTATAAGTCCCAAAAATTCACTCTTAGTTGTCCAGCAGCATACATGGCATAATGGATATAGGCATTTGGTTAAAGAGCTAAGTGAAATCTTCAGGAGGTTGCAGGTTCAATTCTAACTGCAGGTAAATAACAAGGAATACTTACTATACCTTAACACTTGAACCAAGTTATGGTTAACAAAATTAGAACAATCTATCCCCATTGATTAAATAAAGGATTCAGTTCAAAGTTAGATGTAGGCTCCTAAGTTCAACATGAAACACCTGAAGAAGGTTGAAGTATGCATCAGATAAAATGTAAATCTAATAAAAATGATGAAGACAATAGACCAAATAAATGATAAAAATTGATATATTAAGATGACTATTCCATTCAGTAGTGTAATAAAGCATTATTTAACTTGAATGAACTAATAAAACCTTGATGAAAATGATGTTGCTTTTTATGATAAGTAGAGAAATCATTCAATCATTTTAATGAATCTTAGATGATTGGATTTTGTTTTTAATGGTATTAAATCTACAGTTAAAGTGTTGATAATGCCTTTGTTTACATAAATTGACTTCTTTTCAGATAATGTAAACATTTGATTACTTTATTACTTTGGAGTTTCTATTGACTCAATCTGTTTTAAAAGATTCATTTTGCATAAAGGCTGAAGATTAGAATAACTTGATAAAGATCAAATTATGAGAGTTATTTAACATATGTCTTCAAATGAGAATGAACCATTTGATTTATTAAATCCCAGGATTATTCACAGAAAATGATTTATTTTAATGTGCTCAGAAAAAAAAAAATTAAAAATTTGAAATGTTAACTTGTCATTGATTGGAATTGTTTTTATTGTTTATTAATTTAACAGGAAAACAATTATTCATTTAAAGAGCAAATGTTCTGGCAAATTGCATAAAACTAATTTAAAGAAGCAATTTTCTGGCAATGAATATTCAGCTTCAATTAATGCACTAAAATTACATTCTAGCAGATTTTTGCATAAGGAACTGCTTTTTCTGTAACTTGCTCATTATGATATAGTTATTTAAAAATTATTTCTGCTTTAAGTTTAATCACAAATATATTTTTATACGGATAGCATAATATGATAGTTATTTGTTTTATACATAAATGTAAAAAAGATAATGCAGTTTGAAGTTATTGGTTTTCCCTTATTCCAACCAACAATTTTTTTTACATGCCAATATGATTCTCTAGTTTCCCGAAAGGCTATAAATTCCAATCTGTCATCTTTTAGTGTCAAATAGGATAGCCTTGTTGCCACATTTTTGTCTCAGAACAGCTTTAACTTTGCTTTAGGTCATTGGTTTTGTTATAAAATTTACAGTAGCTAGTTGAAAAATGTTGGACATAGCTGCTCAAAAAAGGTTGAATCATTCATTTTCCCCATAATAGAAATGGCTCATTCATTTATGGTAGAATACATTGGTAGTTTATATAAGGATCATATTGGATTTAAATCGCACTATAACAGACAATAAAAACTTGAAGCTCTGAGATGTATTATATTCGGTTTTTATTTAGAAGTTGTATTTTCAATTTCTTGATTATCAGGTTCATTGTTGCCTAACTCCTATGAATGAATGTGAAACTTGTATTCTTGGTCTATTACTATTTACTATATTTTTCATACCCTTCTTTGCCATTACTTCCAGGTTTACTGACCCAGAGTGCCAATAGCTATTAGGGTACCATCTATGGGTAAAACAGAAAAAAATTACAAGGGCCATCTACACAAAATGTAAATATGACGGTACAATAGATGCGATTCCCTAACCTCTAGGCATTAAATAATCCTAGATTACTTGATATGCCATTAAGATCAATCTATATTCATATTTCAACAAACCTAAAAAGCCCCAGTGATTAAAATCCATCTTTTTTTTTTTCTTTTTTTGTTGTCTCAATCTGAAGTAGAAAAATTTATGTTGTGTGTGCAAGAGAATCAATTTTTAACAGAAATAATTTTCTCTATGTAAAATCTCTTGATGTTATTCTACAGTTAATAGATTATATTTATATATTTAGAATAGTAAATTTTAAATTAACTTTCTTTCTTGTATTGATTGAAAAGTTTAGATTATATTCTGATTTAACACTTACGCAAAAAGAACATTTATTAAAAAGGAAATTTTGAAAGTGTTTTTAATTTTATTGCTTTGAAATAACATTTTAGAATTTTTAACATGATTTTCTTTAGAACTGGTTAGAGATAACTAATTATATTTAGTAACTTCAATATAAATTGATATTTCTTGAATTATTCAGAAACTATTGATTAAACTTATTCTGGCATTACAATTATTTTGCCCACTTAAAAGGCATACTTTTCGGTACAGCTTAAGGGTTAGAGTACTGAAAGCAAATGCATTTCCTTGTTACTGAACTGGTGAATTTTTGTTTAAGGTTCATTTTTAGTGAAGGAAACATTTGAAGCAATAAAATCTAAGACAAACAACAATACAAGATAGGAGAAATAAGATTTATATGATTACATTTCTTGCACAAATTCAGACACCTTGATGGAGTTGTTCAAAATTATAATGCATTATAAAAATATAGAATTTGATTTGATTTCTTTTCATTATTCTTTGTACAGTTCCAAGTAAAAGAAAAAAATAATACCATGTCATGCCATTGCAATCAGGCCAAATGTTCACATTATGGAAGGTTGGCATATATCTTTAGATTAAAGTGATGTGTGCAAGAAGATGGAATGCTGAAACAGCAGCTGAATGATAGAGAAGCAATAAACAGCCAGCAGTTAATAACAAAAGAATCAGCATAAAGAGGAAGAAGCAGAGGACAGAGTGGCAGGAATATTATTCAGCTTTGACACACAAATCACTTGATAAAATTTATAACAGAAAAATTAATTTCCAGTTTTTATATTTCATAATTTTATAACTTTTACATGAAAACACACAAAAAATATCTTGCTCTAATGTACATGCATTTTCAGAAATCCAATATGGAAGAAAAATTAAAGAAAATCCAATAGTGGGAATTGAACACAAAGATCTAGCTTCTCCATACTAAAAAAAAAATGATTTTTTTTTTTTTTTAGATTTAAAAAAAGAAAAAAAAATTAATATAAATTTTAGTTTATAACTACAGTGAAAATTGAGGGAAAGTGAATGTTTATAGTCAGGTAAATAAAGATAGCATTGATAAAGCAAAAAACTTTTAGAAAATTATTTTCTGATCAAAAATAACATTATGGACACAAATAATACAACAAATTCTATACAAGAGACCAGTGGGCTAAAAGCATTATTTTGAAAATATATTTTATTCAAACTAGATGATTATCATTATAACACTATCACTAATACAAGAATAAAAGTAACTGTTTTGAATCATTAAAAATCTTTGAAAGCTCTTCATTGTCATTTGTATCAAAATGAATAAACAGGACAAGTTTTCTAGGGAAAAAGAAAACTTCATTATTTTCAATAAAATATTGTGATATGAGAGACATAAACAAGACCAGCATTTAGCTATAATCCAGTGTAATGTGGATATACATCTTACAGATAATTGCATGTGATTTCTATGCATCACATATATAACTTAATCCAACAAAAGTCATTTGCCAACCCCTTACCTCACACACCAAAGGAATTTACATTCTACAATATTGAATTATTTGTTGCAATAAATTTAGTTACCAGTTTTTTAGTCTTTTTCGAAATGTCTAAAAAGAAAAAAATTAAATAAGGATACATTGGCAACTTGACCCCAAAATTAATATTAACATTTTTGCTATTTATATGTTATGGAATGTTTAAAATAGGTAAATATGAATTTAGATAGATGTGATATAAATTTTTTAAAAGGAAATACTTTACATTTTTAAAATAAATTTTCAATCACCAATTACATCACAAATTGGAACAGAACAGCATCAACAAAAATAGAATGTTAAAAAAATTTTCTCATCTTTGTTTCATTTAAAAATTCATATGCTCTGATGAAAGGTTTTTAAAAAGAATTGTTTAAATGTTGGCAAATAATTCAAATTATAAATAAAATCATGCTTGGAAGACCTTGTGTTTTTTTTTCTTCATATTTGTGTATATATATATATATATATATATATATATATATATATATATATATATATATATGCAGATTAAGGGTGACTCCATATTCCAAAAGGATCAGCTGGATCAATTTCAAGTAATATTGGCATAGTGTAATATATTTCCACTCATCCTAATCATAGAATGTTGGTTATCTTGGCCTACTACACTTTCAAAAACTGAACTGTGTCCAGTTATTTTGGTATCTCATAGTTCACCCCTTCCCATTTTATTTCAGACCAGCTCCAACTTTTAAGATATTTTTTTGTTTTAACCAACCAAAGTAAGAGTAGTTGCCATCAATGATACTTGTTGATTTGTTTGTAATTCTAGGTCAGTGGTTGTTGAGTCTCAGGTCATCTTTCTCCATTTATGATCCAATGTTTTTCAATTCATACTTTATTTGAAATAAACATTTAGTAAATTTTTTTAACCTTACAACATGCGTATAACAACTGAGTGCCTCTCATTGAAGAATCATTGTCCTAAAAGATGAAAAACTCAGAAGTCAATAAAACAAACACTGAATAATAGTAATCTTTAGTAATCTTCAAATTACGAACATTTTTTAAATTTTACAGATAAAACTCATTATCCACCAAGTAATTATTTTATTTTTAGCTTTAAAAATTCCTATTTTCTAGAATTAACAATGACTTATTACAATTTTTTTTAGATTATGCTACTTTTCTGTTCAACATTTCAAATATTGATGTTATAGAGTTAGAAAGAATAATTAGAATTTAAAAGTTCAAGATAATTATTTTTAAATTATTTGTAATTTAAGAAAGAAAATTTTAAAATGAATTAAACAATCTTCCTTCAGACTGACATAAGAAAAAAATTTCCTCATCGGCAATAACATTAGAAATAGAAAAGTAAAAACAAACAGAAACAAGAATAAAATGTTTAATAGATAAGAAATTCAGATTGAACAAATTATTCCAAAATAACCGAACCTTAGTTTTTCAAAATGTTATTCTATTACAATAAAATAAATTGATGCATTTACAGATACCATTTATTCTTTACATAGACATCTAAATATAAATAATATTCAATATCATCATCTTGGAATTAAAAAAAATTACTTCGTTATAAAACAAAAAATTACTTTGTTATAAAACAGAACTTTTTTCACTAATTGCCTTTTATAAATCAGAAGAAATACAAATATACTTTTTAACCGTCTCAAAATACAAAATATCTTTAAGAGTGAAATAGAATATCCTATAGAAATATAAGTCACAATACTCACTGTACCCTAAAATGTAGTAAACATTTGCAGTTTTTGGTGGGTTTCATCTGAAAAATGGTTATATATTTAAAAAATGAATATAAACCCATAAAATCCAGTCAAAGTATACATCAAACGAATAGAAATTGATTCATCTACAAGTTTATCAAGGTTGTTCATATGTGTATTGCTACCTAACCGATAAAATGAAACGCAGTTTCTTCCAGGCAGCGGTCACATCGATACTGCTATATGGATGCACTACATGGACGCTAACAAAACGGCTGGAGAAGAAACTAGATGGCAATTACACAAGAATGCTGCGTGCAATCCTCAACAAGTCCTGGCAGCAACACCCCACAAGACACCAACTGTACGGCCACCTGCCCCCTATCACGAAAACTATTCAAGTTAGGCGAACCAGACATGCAGGACATTGCTGGAGAAGCAGAGATGAACTCATAAGAGATGTACTCTTATGGATCCCCACACACGGCCGCGCAAAAGCAGGACGACCAGCACGAACGTACATTCAGCAGCTATGTGAGGATACAGGTTGTTGTCCTGAAGACCTACCTAGGGCGATGAACGATAAGGAGGAGTGGCGAGAGAGAGTCAGGGATATCCGTGCTGCCAGCACATGATGATGATGATGATAACTTTTTATTGATAAGACAGGAGAGAAAAAGAACATATTCAACATCGGTGTTTTTGGGGTTTTTCACACATAATTCACTCACATGAGAAGGTATTAGTATACTTCATTTATTTCCAAAAACTCACAGTAATGTGAATCGAGTCAAATTTGGCTGAAAAATAGAATAAAGAATGCCATTTAATTAGCAGTTTAAATTGATCTGTTACTTTTGATGTCAGCTGTTCTCAAAATTCAGTTTCTGTGGCATAGTAACTTTTCATTGTAAAAATTACAAATTGATGAAATACTTAATTTTTCATGTTTTTTTTTATTTATGTCTAATAGTTTCTTCATAATTGCCATAAAAATACATATCAGCTACACAGATTCACTTTAAAAACAGCAGACCTGGGATTCTCTCAAGTCAATACCTGCTTTTATGTTAAATTTTCATTAGGGCGAAGGAGATATTTCTGGCTTATAAATATAAGGTGGGCATCTTTTACTTAGTCAAAGAAATACTGTTTTTTGAGTTTAAAGGAATTAAATAAATCTTTGATATTATAAACAGTTTCTAAGCACTTGAAACAAACCAAAAATTGTAGGATTTTACAAAGTTTTAACAAAGTAAAAGTGCATACTTATTAACATCTTAACTTCATGAACCATTGGCGTTTTAAAAAGCTGGAGTCGGGTGGGAGGGGGTAATTTTTCTCAAATTTTTCAAAATTAAATAAAGTCTCAGCAAAATTTCTCAAATTTTTTCACAGCTAAATAAAACTAAAAAAATTTTTTCATAATCATTTTTTTCATAATCTAAATTATATATATATATATATATATATATATATATATATATTTATTTATATTTTTTTTTTTAGCTTAAAAGTTATATTAAAACTTTAGCATAAAAAATAAACAAATAAAATAATCTTTTATTTTGATTAATTCACTTTTTTTTTTTCAAAACCTGATAATATCAAAAATTCATTTAGTTATTTCTCTTAAAATTATAAAAAGCAGTATTTCTTCAATAAAGTAAAAAATTTGACCTTATATTGATAAGTCAGAAATATCTCCCTCATTCCAATGAAAATTTAACATTAAAATGTGTAATGCCTCAAGAAAATTCAAGGTTTGCTGATTGTTAAGGTAAATCTGTGTTGATGTATTCTTTTTAAGGTGATTATAAACTATTAGATATAAATTTATCAAAACGTGCAAGTGTGAAAAATTAATAAAAGACTATTTCACTGATTTGTAACAGAATGGAATTTTTACAATAAAAAAAATACTATGCCACAGTAGCTAAACTTTGAGAGTGGCTCACAACTAAAGTAACAGATCAATCTAAACTCCTAATAGACTATATTAGATGGCATACTTTATTCTATTTTTCAGATAAATTTTACTAAATTCCCATTACTGTGAGTTTTTGGAAATAAGGGAAGTATACTAACACCCCTTTGTGTGAGTGAAATACATGCACAGAAAAAAAAAAAAAAAAAAAAAAACTTGCTTGAATATTCATTTTTTTTCTCCTGATTCATCATTATAAAGTTATGAAAAAGCAGTACACAACCAATAAATTTCCTTTTGTTTAATATAGCTTATGAGTTTATAGCTATTTGATAAGCATTTTTCAATAGAACACATGAAAAATGCAAATGCCTGTAGCATTTTAGGGTGGTGTGAGCATTGCTACTGTAAGAAGCTTAAGTGATGAGTTATGTTTTTGTTAATGATCCCATAATATTCACGAGCAAATCATATATATATATATATATATATATATATATATATATATATATATATACATACATACATGCCAAATTTCATTGCTTTATCTCGAATGTTTTTTGCTGTAAATTGTATTTGTTGATGAAAACAATACGTCCAAAATTTTTCAGAAAACAGGAACCTTTTTCGTCCAGTTTTTTTTTAATGGATTTTGATAATTTTAAAAACTCCAAATCAATCTATATTTCATAAATATCCTATTTGTCAAAGCAAAATTCCATTTTAGTTTTTTTTTCACAAGCATTGCTAATAAAAACAAATTTAAGAAATGAGATAAGGTTATCATTTTGTTATAGTAAATAGTGTATTTGGATGCTTGCATCAAATTCATCAATTTTTACTGTTTCTTAACACAGAGCATCATTCCTACTATCTTCTCATTTTCAATTCCAATACACTGCAACCCAGAAATTTAAGTTTATTCAAACAACAAACCAAATCCACTTGATAATTTGTTTGTTTTCCTTTTTTTTTTTTTCTACTATTAATAAGAACCTATATGTTAATAACACCTTCATCACATAGTATTTCTGTTTGATGATATTTTCTAAGCTGGTTCAAAACAGTTTAAATGATCACAGAGGATATCCAGCTGCAGTCAACAATAATCTCACTAGTTCTTATAAAAATTTGCTTATATTAAAACCAAAAAAGATTGAGCTCTAAGGAAGTAAAAATAGTTCTTACTACATATAAAAGAATGATTTTCATGTTTTAATTTATAATATAATTAAAAGATCCACTCAATTTTTCAAAGTAATTATTTCATTTTGTAACTAATAAATTTATATACCTTTCAACAGAAATTTGTTATGAAATGCTATAAGTTTGGGAAATTGAATAATGCAGTGCACATTTATTCATAGCTAATAGCATTGAAGCAGATTTGATTGTTGGACAAGGAGACTGGTATCTTTGTAAGCAGATGAGTCATATCCCCAAGAGTGAACAGAACAACCACTAAAGCAGACAAGTAGGCAGTGTTCAACTATTGTTGGTTGGCACAGTTGTTAGTACCATTTCCAATACTGTAATGACAATGACTCATCTAATAAGAAGTCAATGCAATATTTTGGTAGAGTATGATTATGGGATGGGCAGATCACTAAAAAAAAAAAAACACTAAATAAAAATACACTATCAATACATATCATTAAATGGATTAAAAAAAAAAAAAAAAAAAAGAGATTTAAACATGAGAAAATAAATAAAAGGACTCAAGGCTCTTATTGATTTGCTTTGAAACTTAATATAATTTTGTTCAAGATGAAACTATAGATTTTTTTGTGATAAAGTATGTAAATCAAAGTCCAATTTATGCAAATTAAAGTCACACAAGTTTGCATTTCTGTAATATAAATAGTGGCGGCCATTATTTGATTAAATATAATTATATGGAAAATAAAATGGGGGGTGGGGTCTATAGTCAGACTCCCACCCCTTTTATTTTAAGGGGTTTATGTATTTGACTTTAATTTATTTCAAGCATTTCAGTTTTACCAAATTTAGTATAATTTTACTTTAAACTAAACATGTTTTACTGCATTTTTTAAAACTACATATTAATATTTTATTTGTATATGATATACTACTTTTATTATTCAAAATTTCAATTAACTTTGATTTTTTTTTTTAAGACAAAAATGTTCATTTTTTTTTTGTGTTCTATACAAAACCTCAAAATGAGAATCAAAAGTTGTAAAGAATATAATTATACATTTGGAAACAATGCTGTAATATATTTTGATTGATTGATTTTAACAACATGCCATCTCTTCTAGGGTTATTTTATGCTGTGTAGTTAGGGAATTGCATTCATTATACATGTTTATGGGTTTGTTTGGGTTTTTTTGTGATGTTGAATACAAATATTTTCTAAACATCTATTTGATCCATAGATGGGGCTCTAACAGGTATTACCACTCTGAGTCAGAGTGGGCCTGAGAGTAATGGCAATAAAGGAGTACTCCACACCCTTCAGATCTCCAGAACTGGAGCCTCATCATGATGTAGTTTAGTGTCATACCAGCAACACTCCTGGGGGTAAGGGGAGCTTACCTCTCTGCAAGGGAAACAGTACATTCAAAGCTTTGCTAACAGAAATTATACATTTGGAAACTATCCTGCTCAATAAAGAAAATATATTTTGACTTGTAAAGTAACAAACATCCAAAATTCTTTAGTAATGTTTAAAAAAAAAAAAAAAAAAAAGTCTTTTGCATATCTCATTAAAGTTATTTAAAACCTAAATAACTATTCCCAACAAAAGTATTTCTAGGTGATTGAATTTAATAATTGCAGTTCCTGCAAGAAAATTAATGCTTTTCCATTTCTCAACCTCAAATTTGCCAGCAGAAAACAAAATCCTCATCAGAGATTTTAAATCTCTAACAATGTGATAAATATTCCAATAGTAAAATATTTGAAGAAGCAAATTTTTTGTCAATTAAATGATTACTCTAAACCATGATGCCAATTGTCTAATAGAAAACAAAAAAAACATTAAGTGGTGTGTTTATAGCTTTTATCTTTCAAACTAGTAGACAGAGTGCAGATCTCAAAAATTCAGGATTTCATTCTCATTTGTAACGAAAATCTAATTAAACTCTACTGATTTATAGCACACAAGAAACCAATGTGCCCAGGGTATGAATATTCAAGGTGTATCACATTAACACAGCAAATTTAATCAACATACCACTTCATATGACACATCATCATCAGGCACATTACTCCAAGTAACATTTACAAAATTATGTTGCTATCAAATTTAATTTTAGTTAATTCAAGATTTGGTTTCAAAAATATCAAATTGCTTAAGAAGTTTATTTTTTTGTTCACTACACTGATATCATTAAGATACTGTCCAGAATCTCTACTAACACAATTTTTTAAAAATTATATAAGATGTTAAATCTTAAATGAAAGTATTCCTGCTCTTTATCAAATAATATTTTTAACAGGTAAGCATCTTTGTAATAATTTATAAATGAGGGTTTTTTTTATGAAATCTATCCCAATAACAAAATCATTTGTTTATTAGGTCTTATTTCTTTATAATATTGAAATGTTATACACTCTGCTTTCAGATTACAATTCTCAAATCTTAAATCATCCAAATGACTTCAGAATTTAAAAACTAAAAAAAGAACAAAAAAGAATTAGCCAAAGGAACAAATACTAGCCATCAGTCAAATTATTCTAATAGCTTTATGAATATTTGAAAATTCAAATATATACAAAAATAAAATTATTCTGATAGCTAGTGATAATTAAGTAACTGAATTTGTTTCAGATATGCTTTGAGATTTTCATGCTAATTTTTTTTTTTCTCCAACTAATCTAAAGTTTTGTGGGCAGAATCATCTGTGACCTATTTTAAGATCTTAATAGTCTTGATCTCGATTAAAGATTAATAAAATCAGTTTCAATTCACTCCACGATTTAGTGCTAATATTATTTAAATGCATCAAGTTTTTCAAATTATTTCCCTAAATAATGCTTTAGAAAAAAATCATTTAACCAAATATATCTAGATATATTAATATAAACTTTTAAATACATTTTAACATTACTGACATGGTAAACTTAATTAATGTTATAAAAATATCCAAAAGTTAAAGACTAAGCAACAAATCTTTATTTAGGTTAAAAGAAAAAAGAACTTGGTCAGTTAATGTCCAGTTTTACACAATGAATGAATTTCACTAGGCAAATATGAAAATTACATTAAAAAAAAAAAAAAAAAAAAAAAAAATCAAATAAATATGTGGGTGATATTCTATCTGGAATTTATTGGCTTATGAAAGGTGGCTATGTTTTCTATGCATAAAGCTAAAGAAAGCATCCATCCATAGAGAGAGAGAGAGATGTTGGCATCAAATCTTTTATTCCATCTATTGTTTGATCTCTTTTATACTCCTGCAATTTTAGAATTGGATTCACAAAGGAAACATGCATCAAGTTTGCTTGTGAGAGGAGGGTAACATCTGATGATATAGCATGAGTGGAATTTGTAAAAGGTTCAACATTAGAAAGCTTTATTCAGCGTGGAGAGAGGGAAAAAGAATCCTTATATTTCATTAATTTTGTTTCAATAGAAAAGGACTATAATCATACAATACAGAGGAATCTTGAACATCATTAAAAGAGGAATTCATTAGCAGTACTTTCCCCATGATATCTTAATACATCAAATGTTCAATATCAGAGGTTTTTTATTCTAACATTTCTACAAAGTGTTCTGGACTGATATATGATAAAGTTTCCTAGAAATTAATCATCTGTCAAAAATCTATTTTCTTTTTTCAGTTAGTGTTAATGATATCTGAACAGAATATTGGGGGGGGGGTTAATCATCATCAAATATTTTCCAACTTACAAAGTAATCTTGCCAACACAAGATTAGATCACACATTGTCTCAATAACAGATTTAAAAGGATTATCACATAATCAACCTAATCTAGCTGTGAACAATTTTAAAATTATAATTATAGGAAATTTATTTCAAAATCATTTATATACATATCCAAGTTTTCAATATTCAGAAATAGTTTATACCTTGGTCCAATATGGAATGGCAAAATTAAGGAGTTCCTAATTCTATGAGTGTCAAAAAGTGTTTTCACAACAACTAATAGTGTAGCAAACATTTACTTTTCAAACAAAATTTGTATATAAAATCAATAAAAATGATATGTCATATTTAATTCCTATTTAAGATAAAGAATAAAACAAATTTATATAAAACAAAGTTCTTACAAATGGTGATTATAGAAACAAAACAAAAATCAAAGCAAGTTTATACTTTGACTTAATGAACATCATACCAAATATAAAATAATGAATATAATATACAAAACAAAATTAATTCAAACGAACAAAAAAAATAATGGATTTCCTATCAAAACTATTTGGACAAATATAACTAAATATTATGGTACTTTATGCCAAAAATGCTTTAATTGATAAAACATAAAACATCCACATGCTAAATTTAGTATAATTTGTTCATGATACAATGTTGAGACAAAAAAGTTGAAATGATGATTAATAGAATTCATTTGGAAACATCTGATTGTGAATTTAGAAGAAACATTTTTCTTTGGAGGAAAGTAGAAAGGAATATAGCGGGGGGGGGAATTAGTAGTGTACCCAACAAGTTATAAATATATAAAATTATAACAAAACAATTAATAACATCAATGGAAGCATTAATAAATATATATATATATATATATATATATATAGATGTATAAATGTCACTCCAACCCAACAAAAATAGCACATCAGATTTTTATGAGAGCAATATACTTAAAATACTCTAAGTTGAAGAATAAGCAGTTTTCAGTCCAATTTACAACTAAATGATAATTTTGTCAGATCTACATTTACATTGAATGTCCTTTTTCAATAATCCAAATTCTCAATATATCAGATAACTATGAAATGCTAATTCGAATCCCTCACTCTTTCTTAAATAGAAACACCAATATCATCATGGACTGTTGTTACAATAGAGATCCAAAAAGTCCACATAACATCAAATAATGTTCCAGGCACTTTCTGGCAACAGTTATGGTTTTATCTAAACATCTAGTAATTAAAATAAATAATCAAAGTCTCAGTCTAAAACATTAGGCCTATGTTCATTACAATTTCTTAAAATGTAATCATCACACATTCAAGAAACAAAATTATTTAACAAAGCTCTACTATGTACCAGATTGATATAATAAAAGATCTGGAATTTGGTACTATGCCAGATTAAACTAAGTGTAAAGGGTTTAGAACACAAAAATTGTGCGTAGCATTCACTCAATTCTTTATAAACAGGTTAAAATTTAATAAATTAGATAAAAAGGTATAAATAATCATCTTATATACATATATCAAAAAGATTTCATTTCTAATTTAGAAATGAAAATTGGACAATCCAAATTTGATGAAAATGGTTGAAATTTTATTTAAAAAGTTTTATTAAGGGAATGTAATAGTTAATCATTTATATGATGTCAAATATTTTGATTCCTTTGATTAGACCATCTACAACAGCAATTTCTAGTACTACTATTACTACTACATTTTTACAAACTCCTATCATTAAATCTTAAGTAATAAATCTCTTTACAAAGAAATCATTAAACTATTTTGTAAGAGAAACCAAAATAAAAATGTACATAGAAAATATAACTTTCAGTTTGTTTTATTGCCTAAAATTTTATTTTAAAGTGCTGACTTATACTTGCCTTGTTACTATTTGTACATCTACCACTACAATAATCATCTTGATAAGAATATATACTTAAAAGGATACCAGAAGTCACCTAAAGAGAGATATCTCAAAAACAAAAACAGAAAAAAAAAAAAAAAGATTGTAAAATGTTTGGATGTTCAATTTAAGTATTTAAAAAGAATTATGAAAAGTTTGATTAAAGACAAGCAAGTTAGTTATTTTTTTAATCTTTTTTTTATTCCTTGTTTATGGCTGGATCCAAAGAAATTAAATATTGGCCAAATTTTTTATGTTCTAATGCTTATGCTCATGTGCTGACCATTATCAATTTATGTTTTGATACTATGTTTTAAGTTGAGGCTTTTTTGATACTTAAACTTTTTATTTGTCTTCAAAAACCTTTATCCAACAATACTAAAAACATTAACAAATTTTCTTCCTCTTTAGGAAATTGTATCCCTGGATGATATACAACAATCAAATTTGTATGCTAGACATACAATCTATCTAATAGGTTAACTTATAATTTATCAGATAAGTGACATTCATATTCATATTAATGAACATGGACTGTTTGATACTGATAATAGTTGTAAATAATAATACACATATACTACACAGCATTAAAAAAATGGCTTCAGATTATTAAAGCTTTTATCATAAAATCAAGAAATACAAAACTAAATAACATCTTCATTTTAGGAACTGGGATTTTAAATGTATAGAAAAAGTGATGGATATATTCAGCCCAGTAAAGAAATTTGCTTGAATGTTCTATTATGTGTCATATCACTATAAAGTATAAATAGCATAAGACTATAATGCTGAATTTCAAAGTATTTAAAAATCAAAAAATAAACATATGTAGTTTTTCCATGATTTTGATAATGGCCAGAAGTATGGCCCAAAACATTACAAATGTTTTAACAATATTTGAATTCATTAGAGCCAAACATGCAATGCCTTGTAGGTAAACAAGTTTTACATAAGTAAAAAAATGTTTTTAAAAAGCCCTAGTCTAAATACTTTTTAATCAAACTTCTTTGATGAAAAACTTTTGTCTCAATACACGTGTATTAATTTTGAAAATATTTAATACTTCTACATAGATTTTTAAAATGTAGTCTTTCTGAATTCAATATTTTCTTTAAATAATACGACAGATAAATATTACTTTACTTTTTTTTGCATTAAAAAATACAAAACTTAAATTCATATCTAACTGTAAAAAAGAAAAAAAAATTAAATCATTACAACTTGTAATATTCCCAAATAAATCAGAAACATTTAGTATAAAATGCCCACAGCTGAGTACAGCTAAAAGTAGATATTTGTCATATATAAAAGCACAACAGTGTTAAAATAACCTAAAATATTAAATTATGGTGAGAATAAGAAATCAATTTTTCAGTCAAGTCAAGATATATGGCTGACAAAAATGATTTAAAAAAAAAAAAAAAAAAAAAAAACTTTCTTTATTCTAACATACCAATAATTATCTTCTTTAAGCCGGTAAACTAAAAAGAAATATTATTAAAGAAAGAACTTTTAAAATTAATGAAGTTTATAATACACACACACACACAATGTATTTTCTTTGCTACATCTACATAAATGAATAATTTCAAGTGGCCACACAATATTTCATAGCTGCCCTCTGGTCTACCATATTAGGTATTGATTACATTCAGAAATAGTTCCCACCACCCCATCTCTATACTCCCAGTAAGTTAAGAATAGTCTTTAGCTGAACATATATAATTAAAACTAGAACAGGGAGAATGGTTTTTCTAGAAAGATTTTTGCACTCTATTAGCATATGTTGTTAGCAACAACAGTCTAAAATGTACATATAGCCATGCAAATCTTAAATTATTTAACATACTACAGTGTATATTGAGAGGATAGTAAAATACACACAACAAATACTTAAACTTAGCTTAGTCTGGCCTAAGACCAGATTGTAGGAAGATGTGTAAGATCATGTTATGCTAATCTTCAAAGTGAAGAAGGTTTGTCTGCTTTGAAAATCAGTACTTTATATACCTTTTTTTTTCCTTACCTGAACACAAAACATTGGCACCAATGAGAAAGATTTTATAGAATTTCAAAAATCTAGAAGTTGAAATGCTTACATCAAGGCTCCAAATCTGGTATTAACTGAATGTAATATATTCTTTAAAATATTAATAAAAAAACAAATAGAGCAAGGTAAAGTAAGAATTATGCCTGTACCCAAGTTTAATTTTCATTTGAGCAAACCAGCTAGGATATCATTCAAAATTCCAGGGAATATAAAAAAAACCTACTTGTAAATCATATAAAAAGTGATTTAGGAATTTTTATCAAGCAAGGTGAAGGTATCTTATTGCTTGATAAAAATTCCCGACTCCCCACAAGGTCAGTTTAATGTAGACTGCCTTGCAGGAAGCAAGCCACCCACAGGGCAATTTAGCAACCAAGGAGAAAAAATACATCACAAGCAATGTTATTTTATCAAAAGAGTCTTTCATAATGAAAATATTTGTGATATAAGATTTTGAAAGCAAAGTGAATTATTGGTATGAATTAAGAGATTTTAATGCAAAATACTTTACAAACATCAGTGATTATCTTAACACTTCTATGTAACATAGGTAAGTATTGTTAACTATAATTTAAAAAAAAAACAGTTAAGTATTATTAATTATAATAGGATTTTAAAAAATCATTGCTTGAAGCTTTGAAAATTATATCATTTCTCTTTGAATATAAATTGTCTAATTGCAAATCGTGGAAATAAATTTTGAGATTACTTAACATTTTACTGGCATACTTTCCTTTTTAGAGAGTAACCCACCTTGCAAAAAAATCTTGGTTGAATAAAGTTTTAAACATTTTTAGAGATGACCTTACCAATTCTTGAAAGTTTGGTTAAAATCAGGTCAAAAAATGGTAGAGGCCTCATGGTAGACGGACAGATGTCTGGGGAATTATAAGATAATTCATTTATAATAAATTTTATCTATTTATACAAAACATGCATTTCATTTTCAAAATCTAATAGCAATGTTGTTCATCCAGGGTTCATCCATTCTTTTGTAATGAAAATATTTGTGATATTAGATTTTGAAAGTGATATACATGTTAAGTATAAATTAATTAAAGGACTTTAATACAAAGTACTTAATATCAGTGAACATCTTAAAACCTGTGTGGATAAGTACTGCTCATTGTAATCACTCTAAGAATATCTATGAAAAATTATATATAAAAGAGACCAAAGTCTTTAGAGATGAAGCCTATGTTTAACCAAAACAATTCTAGGTTTTGAGCTATCTTAGTATTTTTTATTTTCTTAAGATGAAAACTAAGTTAACATTTAAATCTCAGACTTTGAAGATATTCTAATAATTAAAATGCTTTTTAGTTATCTAGTGTACATTTCTTTTGCCCTAACTGATTAATTTTATCACGAAAAGAAAACCTCATTTACAGTAAAACTATTTTTACTGATAAGCACAAATATTTTCCAAGAGTCTATAATAGTCAACAAAGATATACCAGTAGAATTTTTGTTATATATATATATATATATATATATATATATATATTATTTTTTTTTTTTTTCCACTCAAGTATTTCTTTCTCTTCTAAAATAGTAATATAATCATCAGTTTGACTCAGCTACTAAAAGCAGATGCTCCCAAAAATATAAATCAGAAATACAATTATGACCAGTTTTGCTTCACTGCCAATATTCAACCACATTAATTTCCTCCAATTCTAACTCTACCCCACCCAACAAAATTGCTCTTTAAGAATAATCTACTTAATTTCTGATAATGTCACATTTTAAATTGTTTTTTTAATATCATAATTTCCAGGAATTTATTCAATTAATTGACAATTTTAATAAATTAATCTTATTTTTGTCTTATGGTTTAATTCCCCCCCCACCAAACTATTGGTTGACTAAAGTTTGTGAGGAATTTTCCAAAATATCAAACAAACTATTCTTGTGTATGTGAGTGCATGAAAAGCAGAATGGGTAAAGCAGACAATTTGATGCAGAAAAGAGAGATAACTTATCCAAATCAATTCTTAGTGACATTTAATATCTACTACCATCATATGTGCAAACAAACATTTTACTCGTCTCTTATAGATGAGAGGCAGGTAGTTGGCATAGGGTGGGGTGCAGAGAAAGTCAACAACTAATCCCAAATCCCAAAAGTAAAAAACCAGTCTCCAAGCAACATCACAATCAAGTAATATTGGGCACAGATGAGTACTTTATCATTGCTTACCATCTATTATATTCTATCCGAAATGAAAAAAACATTTATAGGTTATAATTTGTGAGAGAGAGAGAGAGAGAGAGTTGGTGTCCAAGAGAAATTCAATCAGTAAATATTACTCACCATGAATAGTATAGTTGTAGTTTCATAATAAATAAAGTGAATATTTTTTATTACATTCAAAATAAAAATATTTTGGAAGGAAATCTGTTTTTAAATGTGACCTGTATAATTCAAAATATTTCCAAACCCCAACATTATCATTTTTTAACTATCAAACATGTATGAGAGGATTAAATAAATATGAAAAAATAAAGACTAAGAAAACTGAAAAAGATGCTCATAGATAATTAAGAACCTAATTTTTAGTTTCAAAGTTCATTTCTACTTTTGGTAAATTCTGTCTTTTTCAGTTTTCACTTTTGGGAAACTCCATTTTATATTATTTCAAGAGAAAATTGCAGTAAGATATGCTATAATCGTTATTAAGAACAAAATTCAAAATTTTATTAAAGAAATAGCAAGTATCATCAATAAATTTTGGGGGGAAATTTTAAAATCCAAATCAAGAAACAAATTACATGTAAATATGTTAAAAATGTAACATGTGACAAGACAATGCAACAATGGAATATGGCTAATTATATTTGAGGTAGAATTATTAATCAGAGATTCTTTCTTTAAGGACCAATATTCAGTTTGTTAAGCATCTGAAAAACAATTTCTTTTAAGTAAAAGGACCGATTCAATTTATAATTATTGATTCACAAAACTAAAATCAATACAAAACTCACAGATTTAAAGAATCAATGGCAAATAACTTCAATAACTAAGTCAAAAATTATAACTAATATCTTACAAAACAGGAATAAACTAGAATAATTGAATCATTGTAAAGAAAATAAATAAGTACATTAATTCAATTTGCATTAAATAAAACAACTTATCACAAACTGAAATATCAATACTGCTCAAATTTGTTAAAAGATTTAATATTTCCCATTGAGAAATTAACAATCTTTATATCTCTTCTCTAAATCTCCATTATAATACAACATTGTATGCTGCCTGGTATTCTCTTGGGTAAAATTTTCATGTTAGTTATTGAGTAAATGTTTATGCTGAGAAAATGAATGTTCAACATCTCGGCTGGTAACAGGCATCCATATGACCTTATTGGCAATCAGTTCCAGAAGAGGAAATCTGCTCTTAGTCGCATTCTGAAATGCAGGGATATTAAAAGGATTTGGTACGTCATCTTAGTAATTCATATAGATTTGGAATTCTTTAAAAAGATCAAAAGAAGGATCTTGCAAGTCCTTAATAGCTGTAAAACCATCAATATCATGGTTATACAGGATAGCTAAGATCAAACAGATGAGTTGCCTTATAAAAGTTATACATATGGTGAGGATCCAGGTATTTATTCAGTTTTGAAAAAGATGTGTTAACAAATCTTGGAAATTTTAGACGACCCTCTCCCTCTCTGTGTTTTCTCATTCAAACAGAAGACAGTTTCTATATGCTAGTCAATATAACATCAAAGTACCCCAACCACAAAAAAATTGCATCTTTCTTTTTTTTTGTGTGTTTTTATGTCAGGTTGGGTCTACTCTACATCATACATACTAAAAGTTGGACAAGATTTTAGTATGGGAAAGTTTCAAATCTCGAGGTTGAACATTTTTGACTTAAAGTCATTTTTCTTTACGTTTTAAAACACTAACTCAGTCTTCATGATAAACCAATAAATCTTGCATTTTTACCCATGTTTTTAAGGTCAATTTTTCACATGAAATGGTTGCCAGTGATGTTGAATCACCCCTTATACCATATCTAAGTTTACCCCTACCCCTTCCCTCAGCCACTTCTACAGAGTGGGCCAAAAAAAGTACAGCAATTTCGGTATGGATCCCAGGTTATATGATGTGCATTTGCTATTAAAACCTGCCCTCCTTGGAGATAA
This sequence comes from Sepioteuthis lessoniana, assembly GCA_963585895.1. Classification (NCBI taxonomy): domain Eukaryota; kingdom Metazoa; phylum Mollusca; class Cephalopoda; order Myopsida; family Loliginidae; genus Sepioteuthis; species Sepioteuthis lessoniana. The sequence goes on from CAUZXS010003431.1 coordinate 36,122, forward strand.
GAGGAGGATGTTCTGCTTTTTTGGCCCACCCTGTAGTGTTGCACTCAACCCGATTCACATACAGGCATATACTAATACACTGTATACATATATTTTCAGGGTAAAACATGAATTCAGCCAACGCAGAAACCTATCCTTTATGTGAACGAGCTTTGGATGGTGAAGAGACTGTGGTGGTTCAAGAAAAAGGAGCTGAAGGCATCAACCGTGCAAGTATCAAAAGAAGTGTGAAAGTCCGGGTTGAAGCAGGAACTTGTGTTCACAAAACATATCAAGTAAACCACCTCAACAAAAAGGACATTGCTATTGCCTCTAGCAAGGGTGATTCTCCTCGACCAGTGAAAAGGAGCGCTTATGTTTCTCTGGGACCATATGACAGTAGAACACATTGTGGAACTGTTACTACGAAAAAAGTGACAAAAGGATTTTTTATGTACAGACAGATGCATTTGTTCAAACTATATTGGTCCATTGCAAAACCAGAAGGGACGAGTGGGGCACAGCTGTTCAAAGCTAGATTGAATATTTTGGTGGTGATCTTCACGCAGCAGACTGTTTACCACCAGTCATGTAGCATCAACTTCCGTACAATGCAGAATATTCCAAGACAATTCACGTTAGCTGAATCCACCAAACAATGAAAAAGTGGAAGACCAAAGGACAGCGATCAGGATGAGGCATTCAAGAGTGTTTGTGAGTTCTTAGAGGAAAACAATGAAGAACAGCTAATGATATCGGACCTTGTCACTAAAATGGGAGAATACTTGGGTGGTAGTAAATCCACGACATACGGAAATCAATACCTCAAAGAAAAGCTGCTAAGTCAATATGGGAACTCTATATTAATGACTGAAGGCTGTAGTGACGTCAAAAACAGAGTAACATTTAGGGAAAAAACATGTGACATTCGTGAATACTACAATTCACCTTGAGAGGATGATGAGGAAACACAGAAACAAGCAATCCTCGAAACTGCAGCAAAACTCATCAAAACGGATATCAAGAATGCTCCAGTCATAGATGATGAGGAGGAGGAAGTGTGAACAACTTTGAAAAAACATTATGACTTATGTGAATCAGGGTGGGGTAGGGGTAACCATAGATATGGTATTAGGGGTGATTCAACATCACTGGCAACCATTTCATGTGAAAAATTGACCTTGAAAACGTGGGTAAAAATGCAAGATTTATTGGTTTATCATAAAAACTGACCGAGTTAGTGCTTTAAAACGTAATGGAAAATGACTTGTAAGTCAAAAATGTTCAACTTTGAAATTTGAAACTTTCCCACTCTACAATCTTGTCCAACTTTTAGTATGATGTAGAGTAGATCCAACCTGACATAAAACCATAAAAAAACAAAATATTGCAATTTTTTTGTGTCAGTTGGTGCATTGACCCATCTACTAGGCTAAATGTTGATTTTAATGTACCAGTATACAAACAGTGTTTTATATTCTCTATCAGGTTATAAACAATACATGAAAATGGAGACTAAGTCTATTCTAAGTTTATTAAAGCTGTTATTAAACAGGTACAGTTTTCATTAATAAAATGCAAATCCAGGTCCAAATAATGATAGGATACATGATTATCTATAAATTCTAGAATCCTGTTTACTGTAAAAGCCATGACTCTTTTCTTACTTAAAGAATCCTTCATAAAACTATACAGAGGATGAGTGATATTTAGTTGGATTAAACCAGGAATTCCATCTTGTTGATACTAGCACAGGGGCAGTTTCACTTGTTCTTTAGGCAAAGAGTCTTCAACCCATTTTCAGTATTGCTGTTTTCAGCTGGGCTTTTGAAAAATGGATAACTTGATGATTGTGAGCTAGCATTATTAAATATTGATCAGTGTGAAAAGACTTCAATAAGATTTAAAATATTAAATCACAACACATGGTAACTGATAACCAATATGTTTGACAAACTTCCCTATCAGCCTTTTTACAATAGGCAGCAGAATCTCTTGCAAATGCAATATCAACATGAATAACTGCTTGGATACATGCATTGCATCAAGGTTACAACATCAATAAAAAATAACTCTGTACAAATGCTTACAATCACATTTAAAATGCTGTGGTCACAACAGTTGTTTCATCTGCTATGATGCTGGCAGATTGATTAGCAAGATTGACTTTCAAAAAAAAAAAAAAAAAAAAAAATCTTGTACCTTTTTAAACTTCAGCAAATTAGTAATTGTCTTCTGTTTCAGTTGAGAAGACTTTTTTTTTGCCAAAATGGGTTTTTGATTTGACGTGCTCTTTGATTGTTTCAAACCTAAAAATGTCAACACTATGGAGACAAAATTCACAAAATAACTTTTTTTCTGCATAAAAATCATCAGGAAATGTGTTGCTAATTCTTTCATTAAAATGCTGTTTGGAAAGGGAAAAAAATTATTCATTTCTAAATTCTAATTTTTCCTCCATCATAAAATTTTAAAAAAGAAATTTTTTGAAAGGACAATTCATTAGTTCAAGTCGACATTCATTTCTTCCACAGTTGTTTGACTTTCACTTTGATTTATTATTTGTTAAACTTTGATGTTCATATCTCCTTCCAATTTCCACATCAACACTATTTGTCTAACCTCTAATTTCCACATTAACAATTATCCGTAACTTGATTCTTAGATAATTTTAAAAGTACTTGAAAATAGAGTAGCCAACATTTTTCTTAGACTCTCCCCACACAACATTTTTTTTATTTTAAAAAATATAAAAAGAACTTTTGTTCTTTATCTTTTTATGTTTAAAAAAGGAAAAATATTTGTAAAAACAAATTTTAAGAAAATAACTACTTCATGTTCATACATTTAAATTTTTAACAGCAAAATCAGATATAGTTATTTATTAAGTTTTTAAAGAGAAAAAAAATCAAATGATAAATTCATTTATTATTGAAAATTATGCACACACACACACACACACATCTATATATAAAAACGGATTCATGATTCTGTCTGCAATTCCATGACTGCAGACAACAATTGGTCCCCCTAAATAACAACATTTGATTTTAAACAACCACAGAGGGCGTAATTAAATAATGGCTACCAACACAAGCTTGTTTTTTCAAAGTCACCTTCACCTTTGTTTTAAAATTACCTGGAGATACAAAGTTTTTATGAAAGGTATATTTTGTGAATTTGCCAAGAAATATTTGATTCTTGATCATGGAGTAAGTCCAATTTTTATTTCTAAGTTCTGATAAGTGTGACCCAGATTCCAGTCAATCAGTGCTTGTTACTAGTCATGGTTTTCATCTTTGTGTACACCAAACATGATATATATTTCCATTCTTATTGAGACATTTTTCTCAACTACTTTAAACTTGATTAAAATTCAGATACTTACTAAGGTAAAAAAAAAATCTTTTTAATTCAAAAAATGAGTCAGAAATGGTAATTGCTCTTTTAGAATAATCTACTTAATTTCTGATAATGTCACATTTTACAATTGAGAATTCATCCCTTATGAAGATGAATATGCAATTTTTGAATAGAAATAATTAAATTCTATCCTAATTATTATTGAGTCTTATCAGTATGATTGTACCACTTAGACTTTAACAAAACACCTGGAGAAAAAACTAGATGGAAACTATACAAAAGATACTTTATACCGTTTTGAATAAATCCTGGAAGCATTATTCTACAAAATGGCAGCTCATCTCACAAATCATTCAAGTAAAATGAGAAAGACATGCTGGAGAAATAAAAACAAACTCATAAGTGATGTTCTCTTATAGATTCTTACACATGGACACACCAATGTTAGCCGAACAGTAAAAACTTACATTCATCAGCTCTGTGCAGACAATGGTTGCCGTCTAGAGGAGTTGATATGAGCAATGATTGAAAGGGATGGATGGCGAAAAAGCATCAAGAGAATACATGCTGTTACCATGCCTTGATGATGATGATGAGTTATGCTTTTTTGTTCAGTTCTGCACAAAATAACAATTGCAAAATATGCATGCACTTTTAACCATCAATACAGATTAGAACAACAAATTATCAGATCAGCAACATTTGTTACAATTTTAACAATGAAAATTAAAAAGGAAATAAAGCTGTAACAAGCAGTCTAGAGATTTGTTAACGGCACCCTTAAAAAGGCACTCGCCTCCCATAAAAATGACCATTGACAGTCAACAGAGTATGACGGCAAGAAAAATATTATGAAAGAATAACATAGCTACAACAGAACCAACAACTTCTCAGACTTTTCCCTTCTGCCAAAGTGGAAGGTCCTACCTATTTCAGATAGTCCTCATCAGCCACCAACATACCTGCACCAACCAAAGAATGCCTTCATAAATCTGCATTTAAAAGCCAAAAGATCTTTTATATATCAGACAAACATGAAGCAAAAACACCAAATACTGTCTCATAACAGCTGCATATATCAGAGGTATATCAACAGGTAAGCCAGCCTCATTAATTTATTTAGTTATGGGCAAGACAAAGATTTGAGTGATATAAGCCAAATCAGTTTGCCCAGAAGACCAAGTGCTGCATGCTGCCAGTGATGAAGGGGTTTAGTAAAATCATAATGAAAAGACTAAGTCGAAACATTTTCAAAACTGAGTACTGATTGGCAATAGTCTGAGGTGAAAATAAATTGCTGACAAGCTGGCTAACACTTTTTGATGCAAGAAGTAAAAGCCAACAGAAACACAGTGGCACAAATTACAGATAGTATTAGTCAAAATAATGGATGCATCACAACATATAGTACATTGATTCTTATTGCATATGGGAAGGTATATTCACAGGATAGAGGACCCATGCAAATCAATGACCATCACTGAAACTGTCATCAATAATTATATAAGCACTGAAACTGAACCTAGTATCAATGGAAGAAAGCTGCCTAGTCTGATAAGTCTTACAGCACAGTACACATATAGCATTATCCTGAGGAGAAAATGATACTAAGATGCACTGCAGAAAAACAAAAAGCTGGTGGAGGCAGTGTGATATTTTGGGTAATCTTCTAAGAAACATTGAATTTTATCATTCACATAGGAAGGTATTTTATGCCATACCACTTTCATCACCAACATTAAAAACCATATATATTTCAATGGTCTTCCATAATAGCAATGGCATCTTTCAATAGGATAATGCATCATCATCAGGTCACGCTGCCAGCATGGATCTTCTGACCCTCTCTTGCCACCCGTCTATATCATCCATTGCACCCGGGAGGTCTTCAAGGCTATATCCTTTACCGGCACAGAGCTGCTGTATATAGGTTCTAGCTGGTTGTCCTGCCTTTGCTCATCCATGTGAAGGGATCCATAGAAGAATGTCACTTATGAGCTCATCCTTCCTTCTCCAGGAGTGTCCCACATGCTTGGTTCATCTAAGTTGGATAGTTTTCGTGATGGGTGACAGATGGCTAAATAGCAGCTGTTTTGTGGGGTGTTGCCTCTAGGACTTGTTCAATATTGCTCCCAACATTCTTGTGTAATTTCTGTCAAGCTTTTACTCCATACATTTAGTTAGCATCCATGTAGCACATTCACATAGCAGTATTGACTTGATATTGCTAGGAAAAAAAAACTGTTTTATTTCATCGGGAGATGTCGCCTTTTTGATCAAATCATGTATTCCGTCTTGTGTGTGTTGACATGGAAGCCTATGCCAACAGCTGAGTGTATTTGCCAGAAGTGCTAAGTCATCGGAGTAGTCCGTGACCATATATGTTTACCCTGGGTATCTTCTACTTCTTTCCTTTGCCAACTTGAAACCATTTTCTTTCATAATATCAATAGACATTCTAAGCATGTAGTCTAGAAAGATGATAAAGAGGTATGGGGCTAATGTGTCTCATTGCAACACACATGCTACAATGCCAAAGTAGTCTGTGTCTTCATGCCAGAAGCAGACTTTAACTTTGATGTTTTTCTATAGCATCATTATGGCTGCAACGGTTTCTTTGGGTAGGCTGTAGGTGAGTAGTATTTGCTCCATCTTCCCACTGTGTATAGTCAGAGGCCTTGGAGAAGTTGAGAAATAATATTGTTGTGTCAAGGGTTTTTTGTACACACACCTTCAAGAATTCGACAAAATTTGTGATGTCGTGGATAGATTTCTCTGAAAGTCATTTTGTTTCTTCGAAAGTATATTCTCAATCTGGAGTTCTATGCAGTTGTGTAATAGAGCATTAAACAAAAATTTCAGTATAATATACCCTGCTATATTGCACATGGTTTCATGGATGCTTTGGACCAACATGGTTTACACGACAGAACTTACACTACATAATCAGCAGCAGTTAAAAGACCTGTAAACATCCTGGCATCAGATCCCATAGAAAACCAGCAGTGGTCTTATAGAGTTCATGCCTGATCAGAAAAAAGGTATTTTGCAGGCAGAAAAATGATCAACATTAAATTACACATAGTCATAATACTTTGGTTCATCTGTTGAATGCATGCAGACAACCAGGGATTCAAAAAAATTAATGTCCACATTTTTTCATTTAAAACAAAAATTAGGGAACTGTTTCTTAGAAAAAACATTATGACTGAACTAATTATATTGTAAACAAAATTGTTTACTACATATATAGTTTATAGATAATTATATAAGCTAAAAAAGCAACTAGTTTCTGACATTCAGGTGAAATTTACTCATTCATCATTCATTTATTTAAGAATAGAGACAAATAATTACTTAATTCAAAAGAAGGACATGACAAAAAAAAGGTTACCTTTCTTATTCTAGCAAAACAAGATAAATATGAAAAAAAAAAAGTCAATGTAAAAGGTTACCCATAAGAGGAACAACTGGGATTTAAACTTCAAGAAAAGGTCATGGGGAAAATAAGTAGAACAATAAAAAATATAAAAAGGACAAGTTAAAATGAGGAAAACTATGTAAACAATGCAATATTTTAGACGATAGAATGAGATTTCCAATGGGAGGTGAGGTTTAAAATTACATTTAAAATATTGGATATAGAAAATTAAAAAAAAAAAAAGGTTATGATATTCTTAGATAAACTAAATATTTAGCTAAATTATTATATGTATTCCTAGTATTTTCTGCCCGACTTTGGGTCATCATCAGGGGAGGCTCTATTACAAGAGTGATGTAACTTTTATTTTAGCATATTACTACTGTGTAAGGGCGTCTTTGCCGTTGAAGATTATGGCATTTGCTTTGAAATGTAATTCTATAATTAGTGTCAGTAGCTAAAGACATTTAAGTACATTAGCACTGGCGAGAAAATTAATTCTATTAAGTGTTCACTGCATTTTTCTAATATGTAGTGCTTCGAGAATCTGAAGTTTTTGTTTATTATTTTGATGTTCTAATATTGTTGTGTTGTCGGAGAGAATTTTCCGTAGTTTTGTCGCTGGGCATAAATGTTTTTTTAAATGCTGAGCTACTAGGGATACATACAACTATGGACAATACATAAATCAATTCCCCCCCGAATACGATAAAAGTAATACAGGAATTCGAATGGATCCAGAAGAAAATATGTAGACATAAAATGTCTATTATGTTTAATAAAATTTACATTAACGAAGAAATGCTGCCTATATATATAAATATATGTAAAAAAAAAAAAAAATATATATATATATATATATATATATATATATATATATATAAATAAATACATATATATCTCAGGGACGGAGATGGGACTAGTGCTACTCGTGCCCGGCACGACCAATAACTCGGTCAATGTTATTCAAAATGGATTAAAAATCATCCATTAATTTCAAGCAAACATACTTAGTCTGATCTCAATTAAATTACGTATCTATTCAAGTTTCGATAACTAAGTAGCCAAAAGTTCATAAATATATCTGGGAATAATACAACGATGCTGTTTTGAAAGGATGGTCTTTGTCCGGCCACCGTAAGATTCATTGAACATCCCATAAAATCGGCTATAATGTTGAACACCCGATCTGTGCCAGGCACTAGACCCTTATAATAACAGTAATGTTAGAGAAATATGCTTTTGGCTGTAGCCAATAGCAAGAGCAACACTTACACTGTGCTGAAAAATCTTAGCACAGACTGCTGATAGATGTATTGGGAAGAGGGAGAGGGACCGAGAGAGAGGGAGAGATAGAGAGAGAGGGGGGGTAGCAGATTAGAGCCGTCGCCGACATCATCATCATCATCGCTATGGTAAATGTTGGTTAAACGGCGTGTTTTAATTCATTTTTTCACTAACAGCTGTCTATTTCTTTAATGAATATTGCATATATTACATTCTGTAACTAAAATTTGTTTATTTGAATACATTTTCAACAAATAATCTTTATTTTAAGCAAATTGAAACTACTAGCTGTGTCTGTGTATATTGTCATCAGTTTCTTTATTCTAATAAACATATTTTTCTCGTCGTAGTAATGAACATCTTCTCTTTTCTTCTATACTTTTGAAAGGAAAAAAAAATATCTTATCTACTGTATTAACAAGACTACAAATTATATAGTATCTTGATTGTTTACAAAATAAACACCATGCAAGGTACGTTTGTCAATCTGTGCTATACAATGGAGAATCACGCAATAGCAACTATGATGACTTACTTTGGGTCCACGGACCACCGGTTGGGAACTGAAGTTGACAGAGAGGGGGCGCGAGTAGGAAAAATAGACCAGAGTCGCCACTGATAGATATATATATATAAATAAATAAATAAATACACATATATATATATATATATATATATATAAATAAATAAATAAATACACATATATATATATATATATATATATATATAAATAAATATATATATATATATATATATATATATATAAATAAATAAATAAATATATATATATATATATATATATATAAATAAATATATATATATATATATATATATATATATATATATATATATATATATATATATATATAAATAAATAAATATATATATATATATATATATATATAAATAAATATATATATATATATATAAATAAATATATATATAAATAAATATATATATATATAAATAAATATATATATATATATATATATATATATATATATATATATATATATATAAATAATATATATATATAAATAATATATATATATATAAATAAATAAATATATATAAATAATATATAAATATATATAAATAATATATATATATATATATATATATATATATATATATATATATATATAAATATATATATATATAAATAAATATATATATATATAAATAAATATATATATATATAAATAAATATATATATATATATATATATATATATAAATAAATATATATATATATATATATATATATAAATAAATATATATATAAATAAATATATATATATAAATAAATATATATATATATATATATATATATATAAATAAATATATATATATATAAATAAATATATATATATAAATAAATATATATATATAAATAAATATATATAAATAAATATATATATATAAATAAATAAATATATATATATATAAATAAATAAATATATATATATATAAATAAATATATATATATATAAATAAATATATATATATATATATAAATAAATATATA
>CAUZXS010003432.1:5000-50000 GCA_963585895.1 Sepioteuthis lessoniana
TATATATATATATATATACATGCATATATATATATATATATATATATATATATATATATATATGTCTGTACGAAAGCTTCAATGCTACTGAATATATAGAAAAGCTAATATATATTTACTTATCATCATCATGTACACACACAGTATATATATATATATATATATATATATATATATATATATATATATTCAATTCATGGAATATAGCCTGCGACCCTTGGGTTTCATGGCGTTTTTTATTTTTTTATTTTTTGCAAAACAACAATCATCAGGCAGTTAAGAAAATGAAATGAATCTATCTATCTCTCTCTCTCTCTCTCTCTCTCTCTCTATATATATATATATATATATATATATATATATATATATATAAATGCCAGAAAAAGATAGATACAAACGAGAAAAATTAGCACGACGATGTTCTCGGGGGTTATTATAGCCGAGCAGTTATGCAACACAAATTAAGAATTTTAAAAATGAATTATTCAAAGTCTTACGTAGTATGCACGATCATCAGACGCCGCCCCAAACTTTTTCGTAATTACCGTTTATTTCGACTATTTGACACAATCAACAAATAATACTTAATAGTGAGGCTCCATGTTTGAGATCTGTGGCATGTGAAGTACCACTTTCATTACCATTACTCCTTGGTCGACTCTAATTCTGTGTGGCAATAATTTTCATGATGGTCCCATCAATTGGTCGAATAGTTTTACTTGAAAACTATTCATATTCAAAGTAATTGAGAGCGAAATAGAAAAATATCTCTAAAAAGCAGCTTCACAGAAAATGGAAATATGAACATAGAATGAAATAACCCGAGAAGTGTTGACATGCCATTAAAATCAATCAATCAACCGATACTAAAAATGCATTTCTTTTCTTTTTACATTACTTTCTCCCAGTCAGCAGGGAGCGGGGCGCAAGAAGAGTCCGAATGTATCCCTGCCTCCGACAAGTGTCCGGGATATGACACTAAACAGCATCTGATTGTGAGGCTCCAGTCCTGGAATTTTGGGGAATGTGAAGTACCACTTCATCCTATTTACCAACCCCTCCGCTCAGGCAGTATATGACACAAGGTCAATTTTTAAGCGGAGTCTAACAGGTTTTAATTCAGAGTTTTTCTTCTCCTAGACTAGTTGCCTCATCAAGGCTGAAGAACCTAGTCTGCCCTACTATTTACCCATAGCTGGAGGGAGAATTATTGGATTCATACCTTTCCCAAGGGTATTAGTGCTATGTGAAATGCAATCAGTCTCGTCCAGGATTTGAACTCGTGTCGCCGTGTCCATTTCCTACGACGATAACCATTACACCACGGGCACCTCCTTCACTTCATTGCTATTACTCCCAGGTCGACGTCGACTCAGAGCGGTAGTACCGGTTAGGATCCCCTATATGTGTCAAATAGGAGTATCTAATTATTTATTATACTTGAAACCACTTAAATGTGTAAACAATTGATTAATATTAGATAAAACTATTAATATTAAATAGCAATACTTGAAACTATTTAACTATGTGCAAACTATAAATAGCAATACTTGATAGCACTTAACACTGTACAAACAAATGAGCTTTGATTCATTTGAAAATAAAGTTACGTATAAGGCAATCGTTTTGGCGTAATGGTTAGAGTGTTCACCAATGGTACAGAAGACCGGGGTTCAATCTCAGGTAGGGTCATAACTTAGACACAAAAGATGGTTCTTGATGTTTTCTTGCTTAGCACTCAGCATTTTAAGGTAGGGATCAAGAGTAAGTGGAGTGATATTGGGTAAGGAGTAGCGTCCTCCCCTACATCTCAGTATAGTAGCAATTGAAAAGGGAGCCTTCGGGTCGCCCACGACTATGATAGGCCAACTTATATATATATATATATATATATATATATAAGAGGATTTGGCATTAGATAACCTGCAAAGGTTGATATGCCATAAAACACGACTATTTATCGGTCTATCAAGGCGTATCTCCTCTTGTGTTTGATATATACTATATATGAACAAAATCAGTTGCCAGGGTAGGTTCCTTGGTTAAATGCTGGACAGAGGCATCGAAGTTAATAAGTTCGAACTCTAGGAGCGCAGTTTCATTAGATTTCGGACAAATACTCTTATGAAGCTCCGCTGTTGGTTTAAATAGCATCACAACTTCCCTTCTACAATGATAGTTTTGGGATTAGATAAACCCCGAAGGTTGATATGCCATTAAACGAAGAAAACTAGTTAAAAATTGCCGTATTTAATTCAATTTTGGTGTGGATGCGAATCATCTTATTCTTTTGAAAAAAAAAAAAAAACCTTCCACTCGTGAAAAAAAAAAAAAAACTTCTGCATATATATATCCATTTGTTTGGTTTCTTTAATGGCATATCAACTCTCTTTTTTATTATTTAATGCCAAAGACATTCTCCTAGAAGAATATCCTAATAGGATAAGGGGTTCATACCTTTCCCAAGGGTATTTGCCCGAAAGTGAACGTAATAACGCGACTGGAGTACGAACTCGCGTACTACGATTCCGCAATCCACCGTTTTAACCATTACACCACGAGGACAGCCCCTCTAACTTCATTTGTAGTCAGATAGATAGCTAGAAATAAATATATGCATGCAGTTTTCGGTGTGCATATCAACTTCGAATATATTTTCAATAAGGAAACAAAAATTGCAATGGATGTCATAAAGAATATTTCTCTTTATCGTTGTGGAAAAATCTTCGTGGCGCAGTGGCTAACGTATTGAACTGCTACAACTTAGCAAGCAAGTTCAAATTCCAGTCGCACTATACGTTTGCTGATACACTTGAATAAGGCATGAAAACGATTATCCAAACCAGGTATCAGTTAAATAGTACCTCTACTGTTTTTTTACAAGGATGACTTTAGAATTAAATAAGCCACGAAAATTGGTATGCCAAAGAAACCAAAATTATATCCCTGTGTCACTCCTCAAATATATATATATATATATATATATATATATATACCAGTTAAAGTGCGTGCATAAATTTTCCTGTGTACACTCAATATATGTATATATGTGTTTATTTGTGTAGAATTATTTTGCTAGCTTATATAGTAGTATCTATCTATCTATCTATCCTCATACACACATGCGTGCACGCAACACACACACACACACATACACACGCACACACACACACACACACACACACACACACACACACATATATATATATATATTGAGTATATGTGCTTTTATTCATATTAGTGTCTCTGTGTGTACTCCAGAAATACGTTTAATAATTTATGTACCTTTGAATGTGATTACCTCTATTCTAATTTAAATTTAACAATAATATATTTATGAATTCGTTCATATGTATCGCTGTATGTGTGTGTGTGTGTGAGCTCACGCACTTGCCAGTGCGTGTCTGTCTGTCTGTCTGTCTGTGTGTGTGTGTGTGTGTGTGTGTGTGTGTGTGTGTGTGTGTGTGTGTGTGTGTGTGTGTGTGGATATGTATTCATCCGTGTGCGCATGCGTTTCTCACATGTATTTATTTCATATACACGAAAATGTAGTCATAGTTATTATTTATATATGTACTAATTGACTCGATAGTAATTTAGAATATTACGAACCTCTCTTTCTCTCTCTCTCTCTCAATATTTTTTTTTCGTTCTTTGCTTTCTATCACACGTCTCTTTCTCTCTCTCTCTCTCTCTCTCTCTCTCTCTCTCTCTCTCTCTCTCTCTATCTCACACACACACACACACACACACACACACACACACACACACACACACATATTACGTATACATATGTGTGTGCGTGTTTGATTGTATGCATATGTATATGCCCCTAACAATAATCTGAAATTCACGAAGGCTTTTTAAAAAGCAAAATTTAAATTTTTTCTTTAATTATTTAACCAACCATCTTTAAAGCTATTCATAAATAATTAATGTCTCTCATATATCTTCAGCATTTTCATATATATATATATGTGTGTGTGTATGTATATAAATATATATATATATATAGGGAAAGGGAGAGGGAGAGATAAGCATTTATATTTAAGGATATTTATACGTGTATAGTGGGTATATATATGTGTGTGTGTGTATATATATACATATATATATATATATATATATATATATATATATATGTATATATATAATATGGATATATATTTATCTCTGTTAAACAATCAACATGCACTATATATATATATATATATATATATATATATATATATATATATACGAGGACGTTTGTATGTGTATTTAACACCTTCTCTCTGTCTATCTGTCTGTCTAAATACACACGCACATGCACACATATTTACATGTACGTACAATTATCATTAATATATATACATAATATTTACATTGTAAATAAACAAAAATTAGATGCAAGATATTTTTATTTTGTGTGTAATAATAATAATAATAATAATAATAATAATAATAATATATATATATATATATATCTTTTTTTTCACACACACGCATATATATAGAGGGAGAGTATGTGGGAGAGTAAGAAAAAGAAATTAATAATACATATATATATATATATATATCTGTATATATATATGCCAGCATTTGCACACACACACACACACACACACACACATATATATATATATATATATATATTCCTTCAATCAATTTCGGAGTGCAAAAAGTCAGTTGGTGGCGGTGGTAGTCGTGATCGTTTTGATTAATATAGTTGCAATTGCCTCTGCTACATGTGTAAGCCGTTGCATTCGCATTTGCATTAGCTGCAGAGACAGTTGCAGATGCTGTTTTAAGTGCAGTGGCAGACGTAGTAGCAGTAGTGTGAGTACAGCCTTCCGTGCACCGGGCTGCAGCAGCGTCACGGTCGGTGGAAGCAGTTGTTGCAGTTGTAGCTGCAACAGCAGGGGCAGTAGAAACAGTTGTAGCTGCTGATGCAGCAGTATCGTTTGCAGTAGTGGTTGGCTGCAAAGCTAAAAACGCCTCAAAGTTTGATGTTTGAGGCAACATCAAAAATAAGTCAGCCAGCGGGCTGAGTCCCTTTCCGTTTGTTGAGATTTTATTTTTGCATGCCTATCCGATAGTCGATTAATGCGTGACGTCATCACGTGCATGTGTCGACATCTGAGTATATATATATATGTTGTGTGTCGCTGTGTATCTCTGTTAGTAATTTTACTTATCTCACTTTCCCTTTCTCTCTCACTCATATCTATCTATCTATCTATCTATCTATTTGTTAGTCGGTGTCTCTATCTTGCAATCCATCTATCTGTCCATTTATCTATCAGGCAATTTCTCTCAAACAGTTCATATCTATCTATCTATCTATCTATCTATTCTCTAGCTATCGTTCTATCTTGCTGTCTCTCACAGTCTTTGAAAGCCTAGTCGGCTGAGGCTGTAGAACATACCAACTGCAGCTCTGCAGAGGGGTAAGACTCCTACAAGATCTGTATCTGGTGGTGAGGCTCCAGTCCTGGAGCTTTGTGGAATATGACGAAGCCCTTCCTTGGTATTATTCCGAGGTCGCCTCCCATCTGGAATGGTCGTAAGTGTTAGTGTCCTATCGATGGGTCAAACAGAACTGTCCAACCATTCAACTGTGTGCCAACAAATGAATGGATATTAAATTGAACTGTTAGTGTTACATAGCAATACTCGAACCTCTTTAACTGCGTGAAAAATAATTAATAATGTTGAATAGAACAATTAGTGTTTGATCATAATACTTAAAACCAATATACAGTGTGCAAATCGGTGTTTTAAAGCAATACTCGAAACCCTTTATCTAGGCACACGCAAATGAACTCTGGCTTCCTTAAAATGTTATCTACAAACGATTCACTTACAAATTATATTATTTAATAAATATGCATGAACAGGATTTGGTATTAAATAACCTACAAGGGTTGACATGCCATAAAATCTAACTATGTGTAAGTGAACGTGTATGTGCTAGGATATGTATCAATAATATATTAACGGGCGTGTGTTCATAAGAAAATCGTTTGATTGCTAACATTATCGAGAAGATGACCAATATATTTGTATTTCTGTTTTGTGTGTGCGTATGTAGGTATTAAAGATTGAGTTTATATAATAGACTTTTTTTATGCGAATCGCAAAAGTGAAGATCATTTATATCTACATGAGCATGTGTGTTCGTGTGTTGTGCTTTGTTTTATTATGCTTGCATTTACGCATGTGTGCCGGTGTGCAAAAGACTTATTCAAATGCCGGAATAATTATTTCTTGGAGTACTCACCTGCATACACCCACACACGCACGCACGAACAGGAAAACACACACACACACACGCATATATATATATATATATATATATATATATATATTACATATATATATATATGTGTGTGTGTGTATATGTGTGTGTGAGCAATATATAATGTATATATATATATATACATGCAATGTATAGAATTATATATATATATATATATACTTGGTGAGATAAACTGGAAATTAAAATTGAAATCAAATAATTTCAAGTTATATAGGGTCTTAATTTTTATGTTTTACTGCCTATTTATATTAGATCTCAAATATTGAGTACTCACTTTGTATGTAATGCAATATTTAATCACATAATCGTTTAAACTATATATATATATATATATATATATATATATATATATATATATATATATATATATATTCTATTTTCTGTGTACATGTTTATATTAATCACACTGTCCTGCGTTTCATGTTTTGGCATTTGTATGGATGTGTTTTTATGCGTTTATGTATGTGTGCTTTTTCTGTTTAGCTATCTGTTTCGTCACCAGAGTGTGTGTATGTGTTTCTTTACTCTCTCTCTCTCTCTCTCTCTCTCTCTCTCTGTTTATGTTCGCACTTTTTTGCGCGCATGTGCTTGAAAATGTATTTTTTCGCGTGTGAACATTGTCTCTGTTGTATTTGATGCTTTCTTTCTTTAATTTTAATGGCATATCAACCTTTGTGGCTGAAGCCATCCTTTTAGGATAACAGTTGTGGTACTATTTCACCCATAGCTGGTGGAGGGGATGTAGGAGTTCGTATCTTTCCAAAATGAATTGCGTGACCGTAGTTCGAACTCGTTTACTTTGATGTCAATGTTCAGAACATTAGCCACAACACCTTAGGGAATCTCCTTCATTTCAGAACACTTGTCTTTGATTAGTCAAACACAAAGCCATAAGCTGCTTTGAGTACCTGGTTTTTGCTTTGAGTACCTGATTTTTGCAAGAGGTAACCTGCTTGAGTTCTGATAAGGTTCGAGGCTTTTTAATTTTTATTAACAATCTAGAACCGGTGTTTACAGTAGAACATGAAGTTGAAAGTTTGGGTTAGGCGACAGTTGGCTGAGTTCACACCTCACCAAATCGTAGAAACATACACCGGGATTAAATGATATATTTAGGGCAGCCTTCAATCGAATTTTGTATGGAACTAAACTGCCTCTGATGGAGAGGCCCCAGTTCCAGAGATCTGGCAAGTGTGAAATACCTCATCACTGCCATTATTCCAAGGTCTACTTTGGCCTAGAATGATAGTAATAACCCTAGACGTGTTGAAATGCCATTAAAATAAAACAATCAATTCAAATATATCTTTGATTTCAGGGTAAACTAGGTTTTTTTTTAAATGTTAGTACCTTGCCCTCTAAACATGATTTTTTTCAGAAACATTCAGTTTCCAAAAAAGTAAATAAATAAAGGTATTCGTTGAATGATTTTTAAAAGGTATTAATCCCTTTTTTACTATTAAGACAATATTTTAAAATTTTCAAGTTTTCAAATTTCAAACTTAAGAATTCAAATTTTAAAACTTGTAAACAGTTGATCAATTTTTGATATGAAGTGCTGATGTCAAGTCATCTAGAATTCGTCCAGCTAACTCAGTGCTCATTCTTTTTGACAGAAAAAATTGAATGTGGAACTTTTCTTATTTCTGAACCTAAAATTTCACCTCACTGGTAAGATATTTGAGGACGTGGAGGGCATACAAAAAGAAAAATACGACGGCACAGGTTTAAAAAGTGTGGTTATATAGGTGCTTCGACTAATAAAATTTCGCGGGAATAGATGTGCTGTATAGCCGCAGAAGGAAATATACTCTTTATTACTACGAAAGTCAAAATGTTGTTGGTGTGTATGTTAGAAAGAGTGAGAAAGAGAGAGAGAGAGAGAGAGAGAGAGAGAGAGAGAGAGAGAGTGTCGGACTGCTATAATTGACACCATATCTTCTTAACTCACGTTGCGATTCATATACTCAGAGCCCTACGTCTTACTTCTTTGATGGTAGCTTAATACAGAGCAAGTTCTCAACCGGGAGGCGATCTGCACCCCAACTAGGCTGACGTGTTAACTCTGCTGACTGCCGACCCCGATTGACTGACCAACTGACTGCTCTCCTCGACTAACTGACCCCAGGCTAGAAAAACTTCGGTCGTTATATAATTTTCTGACGCCTACATATTTTTCCTTCCGGCCCAATTCAGGTGATTCATTTTTTGCTGTCCCTTGTTTACCTAATTACATAGGTGCCTATACTGTTTACGAAATTCACACTAACGGGCTGCCAAAGATCAAATGTGAATGCCAGGAACCGTATTTTAGGGGAAAAAATAGCGTTTAATTATATTTTACACAATAAATGTCTGTAATTCTACATAATCATCTCCCCTTGAAATGCAATTCATGAAATATTAATCCTATTATGAGAGATTTTCGTCTATATATATATATATATATATGTGTGTGTGTGTGTGTGTGTGTGTGTGTGTTTTTGTGTGTGTATGTGTGTGTGTATGTTTGGTTTGGTCTAGTTTTATGTCATATCAAGCATTGAAAGTTATTTAATGCCAAATTCATTTTTATACATATAAACACTTCTATTGCAAACAATACAATTTAGTATAAGTACACAGTTTGAATATCGGAAACAGTTCTATTTCAAACTATTTAGTTTAGTCATCAAAGTAAAATGGCTTCAAGTATTCCTATGTATCACTGACAATTCAATTAAGCATCAGTCATTTATTTACATACAGTTAAATGTAAAAAAAATGTTCTATTTCAAGCAATTCAGTGTCGTATAAGTATGCAGTTTAAAAGTCAAAACATTTCTACTTCGAACTATTCAGTTAAGATAAGTACATAGTTAAATTATATTCAATCTGGGCCAGACTGGACCTGGGAGTGATAGCAATAAAGGGGTACACCGCATTCCCAAAGCTCCAGCATTACTGGAGCCGCACCATCAGATTGTTTAGTGTCAACTCAGGACACTCATTAGGGAGTCTTGTCCCTCTGCAGAGGTGCAGCCGGTGTATTCTGCAGCGCCAGACGACAGGGCCAGTGCATGTATATGCATTCATATATAGGGTACTAAACAAGGAGTGAAACTATTGTGTTTCTGTTGTAGTAACAGTAGTCCATGATGATATTAAGGCTTCTATTTATGAAGGGGTAAGTAAGTTGGCCGACCGTAGTCGAGGGTGACCCTAAGGCTCCCTTTGCGATAGCTACTACACCGAGGTGTAAGGAGGGCGTTACTCATTTCCCTGGATTGCAACGCTTTACCCTTGATCCTTACCTTATAAGGCTGAGTGTTAAGAAAGGTAGCATCAAGTACCATTTTTTAAGTCTTTTGTATGACTCGACCTGCAATTGGACGCAGGTCACCCGGGCCATTGGTGAACACTCTAACCTTTATACCAATGACCATTTTATTGAGAATTTGGTTGATGAAAAATAAATCTCTGTGAGAAGTGGAACCTACTAAATTTTCATTCATTTGCCACATGAACTGGAAATTACTTTATTTTTTTAGTCAGAGCAAATTAAGTTTATTGCTCTTATGCTAATCTCACTCTGAAGTGTCGACTTTTAGGGGTTAAGGTTATATAAAAGCAATATATAACTTTTGATAACATGCAGATAAATTTACGTGTTCCTTGTTACATCTAGATAAACTAATCTATTTTTGCATATATATTCAGTAATAATGTATTTATAGGCGTATCTATCTATCAATCGATCTTTCTTTGAAGTATGTGTATTTGATTAATTGAGTTGCTATATGATTTATCAGCGAAATTTTCAAATAGGTTGAAAGAAAACGAAAACCTTATTATGCAATTCGGTTAACACCGGGAGATAGGCAAGGAAAAACATTATATATATATATATATATATATATATATATATATATATATATATATATATATATTACTTATTATAAATCTATGTAAGATTAAACAAGGACTAGATCATGGGTTTTTAAGGCATTACATATTTATGTGCCCGTGTCCATATATATATATATATATATATATATAATCCATACTATTTGTATATAATTGCAAATCTACAAAAACGGCACTTCACTTTTAAAACATCAATAAAATCCTTGAGCTTTGAATATGAAACAGTTTTCAGTTCAATTTGCAAATCAACAATAAGTATGTTAGTTTCGTACTGAACCCCATTTTTTGTATGAATGTACGCACGTATGTATGTATTTTTGTATGTATTTCTCCCTTTTTTTCTCTCAGTCCAGTCGGCAGGAGCGGTTTAATACATTGACAGCATCTCTGCGAAGGGGTAACCCCCTACCACCAACGAGAGTCCTTGATATTACATTAAACAATCTGATAGTGGTGCTCTAGTAATTATTGGTGGAATGCTGGGTACCCCTTCATAGCCATTACTCCCAGGTCCACTCAGGCCCAGAGAGGTAGCAGCTAATAGGGTCCTATCTATGGGTCAAATTGAATTGACGGACATGTAAACTGAGAGAAAAACAAATAACTTATGCTAAATTGAATTGTTAGAAATAGAACTGTTTAATCATTTAACCGTGTATAAACAAATGATTTATGTTTAATTGAATGGTTAGACCTGTGTTAGAAAAATTGTGAGGACGTATTCTCACACATGTGCGTCTTTTGGGGTGATTTTCACTGCACATGCATGTCCCTTGCTTAAGGCGACTAAACAGATACTACTGTTTAATTCCGGAAGTAAAATTTGGATCCAATCCAAACAGTAGCAACAATTTGCTAGTTAAGACCCTGTTTAGAAGTGCCGAGTTAATCGCTTAGCGCCTCTACATATACACGCTACCGTTAATTGTGGCGTAAAAGTCGACGTTTTAAACTCGGAAAAAATCTCTACAAAGCAAGGAGTCGACTTATACGGCAGAGTTAAAATCCAAACCTTTACTCTGGAGAGATCAACCAGTGGAACAATACTTTTGAAAATGATATACATCACTTACTGTAACTCTGGTAGATAAACACATACATTTCCAACTAAAACTTAACACAGTGATTAATTAAAAAATAAGACTTATACAAATCAAGCATCATATTATATAAAAATTTACTTCTAAAAATTCAAGCTTGCCACGTGCGGATTTGATTTGGCCGCAGTGGAGAAGGGAGAAGTAATCCCAAAGAGTGCAGCACAAAAAAGTGACTTCCTCCTTTTGTCAATACCTGGAACTATTCAACTTAGAGCACTTGTTTTTTTATTTAGTGGTTAATCTTCTGAGTACTAAGTAGGCTCCAGAAGTCTCGGGTAGTAAAACGACTGGTAATTTATTGAATGTATATATTGAAAATATGCATATATAAAAACCTTGAAGATTAAATGTATCATTCCCTTCTTACTCCATACAGCTTCTTATGACCGATTATTAGGGATCAATAAATAAATAACTCAACACGGAGATATGAGGTGCCACACAAATGTATCCAAATCTCTGAGGAGGGTTTCCTTGGTTCAACGTACACGAAGAGAGGCAAGGTGCTTACTACAGCTGCTGCTCCCTGCTTAGTTCTTGATTTGGGTAAGTCCATTATTCTGTCATAGATGAGTCACCTACAACACAGCTGTTGATTAATAGTCGGGCAGATTTGACTGTTTAGCCTTGATACACAAACCAACCTAGAAAGAAAACTGTATTTAAACTAGGGGTACTCCATGTTGTATCGTCGAGGTGAATGATATATAAAGAAGAATGAGTGCTTAATATATTTTTCAACACCAATATCCAGTGCTAACGGATAAATACAAAAACACAGGACAATTAGTTATAAACAATTAACAAGAGAATTTACAAGGAATAGAGGTGGGTCAAAATGCTCTATTGCCAAACGAAGTAAGATCAGTCCGAATATTAATCAGCTTGATATCAACTGTTGAAATTCTTAATCTTAGGCTATTTAAGGCTGTGAACCAGGCGACCTGGAAAAGTACCGAAGAGGTGCTAACTACTCTACAACACTTCACTAAAAAACCGACCTTGTATCGCATTTCCCTCGTGACAGAGTGGTTGTTAAAGGCAGATATGTTCGTTTAAATACTTGTAATCAGTTTTTTACTACCTGCTCTTTTCTTTTTTATCTGTGTCCTATCCACTTCTATCTTTATTGTTTAGTTAAATCTATATCTTAGCTTAATCTGTTTTCTAATCCGACATTGATCTCTTTAACTCTAAGCGTTATTCTTTTCAATAATCTTTGTATATATCCGGGTTGGTTTTCTCGTGATATCGTGTAATTTCACGTGATTATCAAGTTGATCAGAGTTGGTATTATGATTCAAGGATTCAAGGATTTTAAGTTTATACCATAAAGCTGGCTATCATATTGCTTATAATGGATGTGCTGTGTTAGTGGTTCATTTTTCATCGTTTCTTTTGTGGCATCCCAACCCTTTAAAAAATCTTTTAGAAATCTTTCAAAAATAAAACTAAGGACGAAACTGAAGGAAAGCAGAAAGAAAACAATTAAAAGATGAAAAGTAAATAATTACAAAGAAATATTATTCCTGTTTCTTATCTTTTATTATATATATATATATATATATATATATATAGCGTCCAAAAATTTCGGTACAGAATAATTCGTTACCAGACAATATGATATTAGAACAATTAATTACACCTTTAAATGAGACAAAAAACGTTATTTAGAGGTGGGGGTCATTCCATATTTAAGTGTATCTTGCTTTGGTACAAAATTATGATCAAAGAAAACAAATGGATTTCAAAAAGCAGTCGCTCATAATATAAAGTTTTAAAACGTATTTTAGCATTATGTACAAGAATAAAGACTAAAATTTATTTCGTCGTTTTATTTTATTGAATATGAAATTTCTAAATGCTAAAACCTTTTAAGATATAATCCAAAATGAATAGAACAATATACTTAATTTTCTAAATCCTTTTTTTTAATTACTTATCATTATAAACTACTTCTGGAGGTGCCCGTGGTGTAGTCGTTATCGCCGTAGGAAATGAACACGGCGATACGAGTTCAAATCCTGGACAATACTGATTGCATTTCACATAGCACTAATACCATCTGGAAAGGTGTGAATCCAATTATTCTCCCTCCAGCTATGGGTAAATAGTAGGACAGACTAGGTTCTTCAGCCTTGGTTAGGCAACTAGTCTAGGAGAAGGAAAACTCTGAATTCAAACCTGTTAAACTCCGCTTAAAAATTGACCTTGTGTCATATCCTGCCCGAGCGGTGGGGTTGGTAAATAGCATCATTATAAACTATTTCTAAAAAAATTAATCAAAGGAAATGGCAAGAATCGAACTGTCCGGTAGCAGATTGTCCAGTACCAAATTGTTATAGCCCCACCCACTATATATATATATATATATATATATATATATATATATATAGCTAGACTGAGAGAAAGAAAGAGGGAGAGAGAAAGAGACTGATAGACAAGACTGACATAAAGAGACCGACAGACAGACAAACAGGAATAGAGACGAACAGAGATGGAAAAATACATAAGTGGTGCATTCAATAAATTTCCAAACTTTTTTGTACAGGCATTTGAAATTGTCGTAGACTCTTAAAAATTCAGTATGTTATACATGCTATATGTATATGCCATACATCTTATGAAATGACAGACAAATTTTTATGATTTCTGGTTCAAATGAACCGCTACAGAAACAATTCGTACTAAAGCCTGCAATCTGGACGTGATGACATTTTAGAAGAACGATATGCAGTAAAATTCTGTTTTAAACTTGGAAAAAATGCCACGGAAACGTATGGAATGCTTCAGGCTGCTTTTCGACCATCTTGCATGAATCAGGCATCAGTTTTTCAGTGGCATATGAGATTGAAGGAAGGCAGAGAGTCTGTGAGGGATAATGAGAAGTGTGGGACGAGTAAGGAAGTCAGATATTCCGTCAGAAGAGGCCAGCACTCTTCAAATTTGGCCAGTGGTATTTCTACCAGGACAATGCACCAGTCCACAACTCCATCCTTGTCACAGACTATTTGACCAAGATGGGCATCAAGACAGTTGCTCAGCCTCCCTATAGTCCAGACCTTGCTCCCTTTGACTTTTGGTTATTCCCTAAGCTCAGAGGCTGTCGTTATGAGACAATTGAGGAGATGAAAGAGGCTGTGACGAAGGTCATAGACACGCTCACATAAGACGACTTCTAAGAGGCCTTCCAGAAGTAGTTGGAACGGTAGAACAAGTGCATTGCAGCCGGAGGAGATTATTTCTAAGGGGACTAGAGTTTCATGTGTATACTATTAACAAAAGTGCCCATACAAAAAAGTCTGGAAACTTATTTTATAATCCTTGTATGCTAGACTATTTCGTCTTTCATGGTGTACTTGTCAGGAACTAGGCTGCCACGAGAGAGTTCGAGTCACACATCCATCCCTGTGTAAAAACTAAGCAAAGCTTAACAGATAGGTTGGACTAATAAACTGAAAGAATAATAAAATAACTTTTGCCTGTGTATTTTGATTTTTCCGTATTTATGCACTCAGTATAAAATCAACTCGTTATGACACGGAGCGTTATATTGCATAAATACGGCTAGTTGATTAGTTGCAGCTTTCAAATTAGGTGCTACATGTGTTTTCAATATCTCTTTGTATACAGTAGCGTTAATTTTACTGTGTAGCTTGACAAGTGATCCCGTATCAGCAGATAGTATGCCAAACACCATCACAGTTCCTCCTCCAAATTTAACACTGCTTTTAGTGCACCGAGGC
This sequence comes from Sepioteuthis lessoniana, assembly GCA_963585895.1. Lineage (NCBI taxonomy): Eukaryota > Metazoa > Mollusca > Cephalopoda > Myopsida > Loliginidae > Sepioteuthis > Sepioteuthis lessoniana. The sequence continues at coordinate 20,054 of CAUZXS010003432.1, forward strand.
TAATATCGTTCCTTAGGACAGTGTCGAACGAACCTTCTCTTGTCACAACCGAACAGGTTAAAATCATCGATGAAATGAACACAATCCTACTATTCTTCTGTCCATATGACGTGTTCAGTGGTAAATTTCAATCGGCTCATTTTGTTCTTTTTGAAATGTAAGGCTTTCTAGAAGCTACTTGACAGTTCAAATTAATTTCATAAAGCATTAGCTCTTTTAGATATAGTGGTTGCTGTCGCAGATCGATCCCTTTTTGATTCGTTAACAATCCATTTCTTCCCTTACAGTAGTTTTCTTCGGCCTGCCAGGTGGTTTCTTGGCTTCACATGACCCAGTTCCCTCAAGTTTTCTTAAAATACTATGTATAACACTTTTAGATTTCCCCCACAGTCTTTGAAATATCCCCAATCGAGAGTTTATCTTTATTATGTAACTTGACAATCAGTTTTCTAAGTTTCAATGATGTCAGCTTTTTTCGCCACGTTTACAGTGCAAGAGCCGGTGTAATTTAGTAAAATACCCTATTTTATATCCTAACCCTAAAACTTTCTTTTAATAATTCAAAATAATTATCAAATTTGTCGAATTTATTTAATCGTTCTGATGTTTTTGGTCATCTGTTTTTCGAATGTTATATGATTATTCTTATAACTTTATCAAAATAAGTTTTTTGAGCTTCATATTTTGGAATTATATAATTTACCTTTATATCCCTATTTTTCCTGGATAAAATGTTCTATGAAGCTTTAAAATAAAAAGTTATTTTACATTTAGACTTTTTCTTAACGTCGTCCGGATCTTTATGCTCATTACTATATATCAAATATATGATTTGTAAACACATTTTTAGATACACTCAGTTTAAGCATTATACAGTTCTATTTCTAACAATTCAATTTAGCATAAATCAACAAAGTTTAAGAACCATACAGTTCTATTTCTAACAAATAAATTTAGCATAAGTCAACTAAGTTAAATTGCTATTTATTACTGATAATTCAATTAAGCCTCAATCATTTGTTTACACACAGTTAAATGCTCAAACAGTTCTATTTCAAACAATTCAATTTAGCATAAACCATTTGTTTGTACTTAGTTTAAATCTCAAACAGTTCTATTTGACCCATACGTAGGACCCTATCAGATGCTACCACTCCGGGCCAGAGTAAACCAAGGAGCGATAGTATTTAAAGAGTACTCCACATTCTCCAAAACTTCAGCATTATTACATCCTCACCATCAGATAGCTTAATGTCATATCCAGAACACTAGTTGGTGGTGGTTGTTCCTCTGCAGAGATCCAGTCAGTGTATTCTACAGCCCCAGACGACTGGGCCGCAGTTTTTGAGGATCTACTGATTTACTGTATGTCATTATATATATCGACTCGCTATTGAGTGTGAGCATTATTAGTATTCCAGATAAGCACGCATAAAAAAATGATGATTAATCAGCGAGGACCACCTTACTAGCACCGTTGTTGTCATGACAACAAAAGAACGACATGAAAATAAAACACCTGTGGCCTATGAATAGGCTTAAGACTCCGTTTGCATCTTTTTCATATGTCGTCACGTTTTCATCACGACAAAACTTAAATGAATAAGGTTTAATTCAACATTATTTTGGATTATTCTTACTAACTTGAATCCATATAACTGTGTGCAAGCAAATAATAACGGTTATTAAGTAGAAATAATCACTAGAAAACATGATTATTTGTAATAGATAAGAATACTTGAAACGATACAATTGGGTGTAAATTATTTGAATTAGATGGAAATAGTTGATATACAGCTGTAAATTATCTATGTCAAGAACCAAATCCAAAGTAATTTTTTAGAACATGCAAATGTCACAACACATAGACACACACACATGTATTTGCCCAGTCGGCTGGGACTGTAGAATATACCGTCTGAATCTCTGAAGTGGGGCAAGAAACCTCCACCTTAACGAGTATCTTGGATATGTCACTAAACAATCTGATGGTGAGGTTCCAGTAACACTGAAGCTTTGGGGAATGCGGAGTACCCCTTCATTGCCATCGCTCCCAGGTTCACTCTGGCCCGGAGTGAGAGCACCTAACAGGGTCCTATCTATGGATCAAATAGAACTTTACAGTAATCATGATAAACTGAATTGTTTGGAATAGAACTGTTTTTGTATGCCTAACTGAATTGTATAAATTGGATTTGGCATTAATAATCTGCAATGGTTGATGTGCCATAAAACCAAACCAAACCAAACACACACACACGCACACATAAACACACACACACACACACACATATATATATATATATATGTGTGTGTATGTGTGTGTGTGTGTGATAAAAAACATAAAGTGTCAGTTTAAAACTAAATAATTTGTGCATTAAACGGTGATCAGTCCAAATACATCTTTGCGCCGGTCATCATTATCATCATCTTCAGGGCATGCCAACAGCACATATTATGTTAGTTCTCTTTCTCACCAACCGTCCCTTTTGGCAGTAATTTTTGGTAAGTCCTCTAGACAGTAATAAGTGTTCGTACGTAGCTGATAAATATAAGTTTTTGGTAATCACCCAACACGGGTGTGTCCATTTGTAAGAGTCTATAAGAAAAACAAAAGAAATCGCCAAAAACATAAGGTTTCTAATTTATTAGTCCTCAAGTAAGTGATGGTATATATATATATATATACAATAAGGTATATATATATATTTATACATTTGGAGAGACAGAGACGGAGACAGAGAGAGAGAGAGAGAGTAATAGAGATTGAGAGAGAAAGTGTATCTGTGTGTGTGTGTGTGTGTGTGCGAGAGAGAGAGAGAGAAAGAGATTACAATATCAACCGCGCTTGGTGACCAAACTTTTCGTGTACAGAGAAACATGGTTTAGTCAAAAAATGTTTATGAATGAGCTAAATATGGGTTTTCCACAACGGGCCTGTGTCGTAAAGACAGTCCATCGACTTATAGAAAGAATTCTGAGCGTAGCAGTCAGTAAAGGAGGTCATCCTGGGACATGAAATGACCCATCGCTATTGATTTCCTTGAAAGATGTGCAACTGTGAACAGTACTTCCTATTGCCAACTCCTTTGGCAAAAGTTCCCCGTATTGATAAATTTCAAACGGATCTATTTGACTCATAGTTGAGACCCTTAGAGGTACTAAGTCTCCGGGTCAGAGTGGACTATATATAATATAATTGCAATAAACTAATACTCCACACTTCTTAGATCTTTTTAGGTAGGGATGATTTGCCTATCTAGAGGGGACACTGTTAGCTTATTTTAAATCCCACCGAGAAAACGGCAATTTTTAAGATAAAAGAAATTTTTTCCGACCAAAAGTGCCAAGATTTTTTAATAATTGTTATACTATCAAAACGGGTATTATTAGCTATTATCATAATTAAACTCTAATGCACTTGAACTTTGAAATTAAATACATCAATATTTTAGAAGACAAAAATTAGAGTTCCCTGTGATATACTTGCAATTGTATTTTGGTTACAGTGATGTCATTTTTTTGTTAAACTTTGAATAACGTTAAAGTTGTAATCAAAGAGTACCTAAGAATATCGGTTTGATCATAATATTATGTTTAAAATAAAATTGAAAGATATTACAAAATCCTAGTATCTTTTGAAGAAGAAAAAATTTAACATTTTATAGGATATCTTTTAAGTAGTATTAATTTATTGTCCATAATTTAAAGAGAACAGCGAGGGTTTGTCGAGACATTTTATTTAAACTATTAATTCATTTCATGTCATATCACTCTTGCAATTGGAACTTTTGGGCACTTTTGGCACCTCACACGCTGCAAGAGTGTCCGACTACTCTGTCCATTGAATGTGGAAATTGATATAAATAGATCAATACAGAATAGATCAATATATAATGCTAGTGTATGTGAATTTTCAGAAGACAACGTGTATTGAGAAAAGCAGAGCTAGACGCAGACACGTGGTTGGGTTTGAAGACATTGTTTTCTATTTTTTTTTTCTTTTTTAAATATTTCCTAGCTGCGTAGATGCGCACATAAGTCAGTTTTACGCATGCGCGAATACGAACAAGCATGTGTGCTTCAAAGAGAAAGATGCTAAAATAAGTGGATGTTGTGAAATCATTTGGAAAGTATTTATTTGAAAAATGATTGAAATATATACTCACTTTTCCGAATCTCTTTCTCTCTCCTCCTCTTATTCCATTTCTCTCTCTCTCTCTCTCTCTCTCTCTCTCTCTCTCTCACACACACACACACACGCGCGCGCGCAAATGCACACACTCAATCTATTTTTTGAGAAAGAACATTACGAAAAAGTCAGGTTTTTCTCACACCAAATGTCATCATTGGTCACTGATGGAGATTAAGTGACAGCAAGTCTCATCAAATCTTTAATATCTTTCTCAATATTCTCATAAACCGAAGTCCCGGTTTGATCAGTGCAATATCCTGTTCATTTGTTTAATTGCATATCAACTCCTTATGGGTTATTTAAAGTCAAAGTTCGATTCCTTTGTAAATCTTTGTTTACTTCCAAGCAGCGGTCGTATCGATACTGCTATATGGATGCACTATTTGGACGCTAACAAAACGGCTGGAGAAAAATCTAGACGGCAATTACACAAGAATGTTGCGAGCAATATTGAACAAGTCCTGTAGGCAACACCCCACAAAGCACCAACTATACGGCCACCTACCTCCCATCACGAAAACTATCCAAGTTAGACGAACCAGATATGCAGGACACTGCTGGAGAAGCAGGGACGATCTCATAAGGGATGTACTCCTATGGACCCCCACATATGGTCGAGCAAAAGCAAGACGACCAGCTCGAACATACATACAGCAGCTCAGTGAGGATACGGCATGTAACCCTGGAGATCTGCCAGAGGCGATGAACGATAGGGAGAAGTGGCGAGAGAGGGTCAGGGATATCAGTGCTGGAGGCACGACATGAAGATTGTTATGACAGTCGTATCTCTTTATTCAAATTTCTATTCCAATCATTTTCTAAAATCGTTCTTTTTTTATTTTATTATAATAATTTTTTTGTTTGTACACAGTTATATGGTTTCAAGTATTCCTATAAATTGCTAATAATTTGAAAGAATTTATCTCGTTTCAAGTGAGTAATAATAATCCTTTGTAAACAATTATAGCTTCAAGTGATTATTCTTAATATCAACAAAATTTGCATACAGTTTAATGGTTTCAAATATTCACATCTAACTTTAAAATTTCTATTTAATAACAATCATTTATTTAGTTTCTCTTATTCTTATTCAATACAAATAATGTCTTTCCAGATCCATTTGACCCATAGATTTAACAGTAATCGTACTACCACTCAGAGTCTGTGTAGAACGGAGAGTAAAAGCTATCAAGAGATATTCCAATCTCCATAGAACTTTAGAATTGGAGCCGTTCAATCGGAGCCAGGTAAGTGTCATACTGAAGAAACCTCTTGGTGGGGTTACCCCTCGACAGTGAGTGTTTTCTATGACGACAGTCAGTAATACCAAGTCTTTATTGTTTTATTCTTTATGAGCTTTTCTCACCAGTTTTAATTTTTTTTTTTTTTTTATTGAAGTTTGAATGATAGTAAGTCAATTAGGTTCTGCAGGACTCTTCGAAGTATTTTAGCTGATCTTACCAGTGCTGTGATCTGAATAGTTTCGATGATTCCCCAATTTTTTCTGGTCTTTGGATGCCGTTCTAAGAGCTCTAAAACAATTGGCATCACGGTCATCTTCATGTTCTGCAGACTTTTCTCCTTTCTGGCAAGACCCAAATATTTTTCGATATTTTTGTTTTCTTTTATTTTCACTCTGTGGTCAACTGAAACGGCAAAATCAACAAAATGACAAATTCTTTTTCTTTTTTTTTTTTTTTTTTTTGATGATTAAGACTCGGTCTAGTCTTCTGGTGTCGATTGCATGATCTGTTTGTATCTCAAAGTCCAAGAGTTTCATTTTATGAAACAGATTCTGGTTTGTAGCTCTTCTTCTTTTTGTTTAATGATATATCAACTTTCATCAGCAATCTTGGCAGTATTCTAAGCTATCTTAGCAATGCTCTAGTCTGGATGATCTCGATTATTCCTCTGATTCCCAACTCCTCCAGTCTTTTTCCCCCCAAGCCTTTGGGGACCAATCTAAGAGGACTAAATCCCCGTGGCATCACCTTCACTCTCACGTTCCTCATTTTCTTTTTTTAGTTCTTTCACAAGGTCCAAGTATTTGAATCATCTTTTCACGTTCCTTTCTTTTCGCTTTCAGACAAAATTCACGAGATTATTATTATTATTATTTACTCCTTTAGAGTTTTTCACATCAGTGTTAGCTTATGGTTTTTCACTGGAGTTTGAGTGACAGCAAGTCTCCTCAAGTCTCCTGGACTCGTCTCAGGATTCTGTCCGTTCTCAGCAATGCTGCCATTTGGATTGTCTCTACTCGTCAGCCAACTTCCAAGTCCTCCAGGCCTTTTAATGATCCTTTAGTTATTGTGCCAAAAGCACCAATCACAATTGGTATAATCGTCATTTTCATGTTCCATAGCTTTTTCAATTCTCTAGCAAGGTCGAGGTACTTATCCTTCTTTTCACATTCCTTCAGATTTATGCTGTGGTCAGTCGGGACGGCAAAAGCGACAATTTTGCAAATTCTCTCTTTTTTTGTTGATTATTATAAGGTCTGGTCTTCTGGCCGGGATTAGGTGATCCGTTTGTATGTTAAAGTCCCATAGGAGTTTATGTGTCATTTTCTAGGACAGGTGCTGGGTTGTGCATATACCATTTGTTAGTATGGTCAAATTTAAATTTCTTGCACATTTCCCAGTGGATCGCCTTGCCGACCCAGCTAATTTGCTTCATTTGCTTATTATGTGATTGATTGTTTCGTCTCTGTCACCGCATAGCCTACATTTGCTATTTTGTTGCGTCTTATCTATTCTCGCTTTGATGTGATTGGTTCTTATGGCGTTGTCCCGTGCTGCTATTAGGAGAGATTCCGTTTCTCGCTTAAAGTTTCCTTTTCTTAGCCAGGTCCGGTTTTCTGGGGTGCAGCGTCAGCCGGTGATTTCTCACTGAAGTTTGAGTATTTCCAAGTTTCCTCAAGTCTCCAGGACCCTTCTCAGTATTCTAGCCGATCTTTATAATGCTGCAGTCTGGATGATCCCTATTTGTCCTCTTATATCCAAGTCTTCCAGTCCCATTATGAATCTTTTAGGGATTGTTCCTAGTGCTAAAACCGCTAATGGTATCACCGTCAATTTCATGCTCAAATTTTTTAGTCCTCTTTCAAGGTCTAGGTACTTACCTCCTTTTTCGCTTTCTTTTATTTTTCGCTGCGGTCCGCTAAGACAGCAAAGTCCATAATTCGTCAGTTTCTCTTTTTTGTTGTTGATTATCACTAGGTCTGGTTGTCTGGCCGCGATTAAATGATCTGTTTGTAACTCAAAATCCCAGAGCAGTTTGTATGTCTTATCCTCAAGAACGGATTCTGGGTTATGCATATACCACTTGTTCGTATGGTCAAATATAATTTTTTGCGCAATTCCCAGTGGATCGCCTTCCCCGCTCAGACATGTCTAGTTTTATACTCTTTCTGAGCTAATTTACTGCATTCGTTTATTATATGATTGATCGTGTTGTCTCTATCACCACATAACCTACATTTACTATTATGTTGAGTCTTGTCTGTTTTGGCTTTAACATAGTTGGTCCTTATGGCGTTATATTGTGCTGCTATTAGAAGAGATTCTGTTTCTCTCTAAAGGATTCTTTTTCTTTGCCATGTCCAAGCCTTCCCGCTTGAGAATTAGCTTCTTTGTCGCTTGAAGCATCCATACAACTGCTTTTCTTCCTGTTGTTTTCTAGTTATTTTTGTTTGGTTGAGCCTTGTGCTGTTCATGTAGTTTCTGCTCGCCGTAATCAGTCTTTCTTTGTTCTTTTTTTTAATATAGTCTTTGAATCGTCTAATCAATGAATCGGTACTATCTTCAATGCTGTCGAGTCCTCTTCATTTTTTTTTCTTGGCACAATGTCATCTCAGGGATGTAATGCCTTATGCAACATCATGTGTTTTCTTGTTCTCTGGTCCATTTTTTTAAAGTTCTTCCCTCATCCCCTTTAAGAATGGTCCTGAGCATCTTTCAAATGGAACAGCCCAGGTGCCTATTCCTTTGACGAGATTTCTGCTATATACGTGGCACCTTCAATAAGTTTCCAGACTTTTTTGTTCAGGCATTTTGAATTGTCGTAGACTCTTGAAAATTCTGTATCTTATTGCTATACATCTTATGAGATGACTGACCAATTTTTATGATTACAGGTTCAAATCAACAGCTACAGGAGCAATTGGAATTACACCCTACTAAAGTCTGGTTGTCGCAACTTGTGAATTTCACAAATGCACTCTGGGCTTTAGAAGAACGATATGCAATAAAATTGTGTTTTAAACTTGGAAAAAATACCATGCGATGAAAGCTGGATCTACTGCTATGATCCAGTGATCAAGAGACAGAGTTCCCAGGGGAAGTATGATGGCTCTCCCAGACCCAAGAAGGCCATATAGAGCAAATCCACCCACAAACTTTTGATGATCACTTTTTTTGATAGCTCTGGTAGGATCTACATGCACTGGGTTCCAACTGGACAGACAGTCAACAAGGAATACTATGTTGAGGTTTTAAGGGAGTTGAGGAAGAGATTCCTACGGAAGAGGCCAGCACTCTTGAAATCGGGTCAGTAGCATTTCCACCAGGGCAATGCACCAGTCCACAACTCCTTTCTTGTCACAGACTATTTAACCAAGATGGACATCAAAACAGTTCCTCAGCCTCCCTATAGTCCAGACCTTGCTCCCTGTGAATTTTGGTTATTCCCTAAGCTCAGAGGCTGTCGTTATGAGACAATTGAGGAGATGAAAGAGGCTGTGACGAAGGTCATAGACACGCTCACATAAGACGACTTCCAAGGGGCCTTCCAGAAGTAGTTAGAACGGTAGAACAAGTGCATTGCAGCCGGAGGAGATTATTTCTAAGGGGACTAGAGTTTCATGTGTGTACTATCAACAAAAGTGCCCATACAAAAAAGTCTGGAAACTTATTTTATAATCCTTGTATGCTAGACTATTTCGTCTTTCATGGTGTACTTGTCAGGAACTAGACTGCCACGAGAGAGTTCGAGTCCCACATCCATCCCTGTGTAAAAACTAAGCAAAGCTTAACAGATATGTTGCACTAATAAACTGAAAGAATAATAAAATAACTTTTGCCTGTGTATTTTGATTTTTCCGTATTTATGCACTCAGTATAAAATCAACTCGTTATGACACGGAGCGTTATATTGCATAAATACGGCTAGTTGATTAGTTGCAGCTTTCAAATTAGGTGCTACATGTTTTTTCGGGAGACTTATTTAATGATCCTCGTAGTTTGGTTTCGAGTAGTTTTCTCGTGCTCCAGAAGCTTTCTATTAATTTTTTTTCTTTCAAGTCTTCTTGTTTGATAGTGTCCTGTTCCTGTATTCACAAGTACATGTAATTTTTCTTCCCTCCAAATTTTCTGATTCTTCATTGAATTGGTAGTTCTATTCCTTCCGTCTTTTGCCGTTTTTCGCTTTTCATTATCAGCATAGCAAATTTTTCTATTCTAAATTCATTCCCCAAATCGTCACTGAATAATCCTCACTCTCTGTATTAGTGTTTTCAATTCTTTTTCAATTCTTTTTCCATTTTGACAAATAGTTTGATGTCGTCTATGTACATTAGGTTATTGAATTTTGTTTGCGATTTATGAAGTTTTTGTCGCCTCTGAATTTCTTAAGTACGTGATTTAGTGGCACCATCGATATCACAAATGGTAATGGTGATTGCGCATCTCCCTGGAAGATACCTCTCTGGATAGTGACCTAAGTTAAGCTTTTTCCTTTGGCCTTCTCTAGTCCTCTTATTTCCAAGTCCTTCAGTCTTTTGATAATCCTTCGGTGACAATACCTAGAGCCCGAATTACTTTTGGTAAAATTGTCACTTTCATGTTCCACAGTTTCTTCAATTCACTTGCGAGTTCGAGGTATTTCTCTTTTTCACTTTCTTTTAATTTTACTCTGTAGTCAGCTAGGACAGCAAAGTCCACAATTTTGAAAGTTCTCTTTTTTATTGATTATTATAAGGTCTGGTCGTCTGGCTGAGATTATATGATCTGTTTGCATGTCAAAATCCCAGAGGAGTTTGTGTGTGTCATTATGATAATGATAATAATAATAATAATTATTATTATTATTATTCATAAGAGTTTTTCACATCAGTGTTAGCTGACAGCAAGTCTCCTCAAGTTTCCAGGACTCTTCTCAGCATTCTGGCCGTTCTCAATAATGCTGTCGTTTAGATGGTCTCCACTCGTCCGCCAACTTCCAAGTCCTCTAGTCCCTTTAGCATTCCCTTTGTTACTGTTCCAAACGCACCAATTACAATTGGTATAATTGTCACCTGCATGTTCCACAGTTTCTTTCAATTCCCTAGCAAGGTCGAGGTACTTATCCCTCTTTTCACATTCTTTCAGTTTTATTCTGTGGTCAGCCGGGACATTAAAATAGTTTGTCTTAAGATAGAGGTGATTTTTACTATAAAAGCCATTGCTTATTATTTTAATATTACATATTTTTTAACACGTTCGGTAAAATGATTATTTTTTTCTGAACACATCAAATATAATGTGTTACATAATACTTCAACCAATATAGTTTATTATTCTTAGATCTCATTTCAGATATCAGTTGTGGGGCTAAATTTGAGACAGCCAGGTATAAAATTAAAAGAAAAGAAAACAAAAGGAAAAGGAGAAAAAAGAATTACTATGAAGTTATTTTCAGTAAAAATTGTCCTTTTTCTCTTTACCATTTCTTTTTATTGCAAATGTCTTCACATGAATATCCATCTTTTGCTAGGATAACGCTTTCCAGGATAAATGATTTTATTATTGAAATGAATTGCTTGTTTTATTAAGATAAATTAAAACTTATATCTCATCAGTATATCCGAGGCTTGGTCAGAAAGTATCGAGATGAATCTTTTAAGTTTTGATTTTTAAATTTTAAATAAAGACATGGCTGAGTTCCTTATATCGTAAAGGGATGATGTCCAGACGTCTAGATTACTGTCTAGATGTGTGCATAGCTGTGCAATTTCTTTATCAAAAGGGATTATGTTTAGATGTCCAGATTACTGTCTAGATGTGTCCACAGCTGAGCAATCTATAAAATAAAGATGTGATCTCTACATTATTGATTAGAGCACATTTAAGCAACTTACATAATAAAGGGATGACGTCTAGACGACTAGACTACTGTCCGTATGTGTGCATAGCTGAGCAACTCATATCATAAATGAGTGATGTCTAGACGTCTAGATTATTTTGTAGATGTATTCACAGTTGAGCAACTTATATAATAAAGAGATGAAGTCCAGTCGTCTTATCTTGTTCATTTTTCTAACTAGTTGGGTATCCGTCTTGTTGATGTTGTTGTAATTGCTGCTGCTGTTGTTGATTGCGTTGTTTAGCAAGTAGTGGCTAGCGTGCTGGACTGCGACATCGTAGTAAACGAGTTCGAACTCCAGTCGCGCTATTAAGTTCACTTTTGTATTAATACTCATAGGAAAGGTACGAACCCTCTTATCATCCCAACTATGGATTGAATAATAACAATATTATTTTTTCTACAAGGATGGCTTTGGCATTAAATAACCCACAAAGGTTGATATGCCATTAAAACAAAGAAAATCGAAACAAAACCAGCTCCCAGGTTATTTAAAATATCAGCTCTTACAAAGTCACTCATCTAAGTATTGAAAAGATTTATGGCATCTTAACTTTGCTGATCTAGCGAGAACTGCTACTTTCAATGTGACTTGATTATTACTCGTCACTAAAATTCAAATTTAGATTTAGACTCCATGTATATAATATTTACTCAACCCCTTTACCACAGGCAGGTTATGGCACAAAATTAATTTTAAGCGGAGTACAGATGATTTGAATCCAGAGTTTTTCTTCTCCTAGACTAGTTGCCTACTAAGGTTAATGAGCCCAATCTGCCCTTCTTTTTAATCATAACCGATTTGAGAAAATATGGATTCATGCCTTTCCTAAGAACATTAGTGTGAAGGGAAAAACAAAAGCAGTCTCGTCCACGATTTAATGTCCCAATCGGCTGGGGTTGCAGAATAATCCGACTGTGTCTTTGCAGAGTGGGGAGACTCCCCCAACAAGTGTCTTGGATATGGCACTAAACAATCTGATGGTGAAGTTCCAGTGATGCTGGAGCTTTGGGGAATGTGGAATACCCCTTTATTGCCATTGCTCCCAGGTCCACTCTGGCCTGGAATGGTAGCACATGATAGGATCCTATCTATGGGTCAAATAGAACTAAAATGCGTACTTAAGCTAAACTGAATTACTTGAAATAGAACTGTATTGATATATAAACTGCGTACTTATGCTTAACTGAATTGTTTGAAATAAAATTGTTTATATGTATAAAAATGGATTTGGTATAAAATAACCTACAGAGGTTGATGTGCCATAAAACCATATCCAACCAAACCAAATCCACGATTTGAAATAGGTCACCGAACACATTTCCTATGACGATAACCGTTACAATACAAACGCCTCTAAGACTTCGTGTATGGGTCATCTAATATGGATTAATCTCATCATACAGTAGTCGTTATTTACTTAGCTAGTAAAATTTACTGTCTCAGTAAATACAGCTTCAGTCTCAATAACTTTTAGACACACGTCGTTATATAGCGACAGCATAAGAAAAAAAATTTTTTCTGTTATACTTCTTTAATATACTAGATAAGAAGCTTCACTCACGATAGATACGGTGATTTTTAAAATGCAGTAATGATATATTTGTAAGGATTCATCGACTACCTTAAATATACGTAGATGCTTATGTACATCACGTTGCTTTTTAGATTGTCTTTTTTTTTTCAGTTTGAATAGTGGAAAATTATTGAAAAAAATTAACTATTCGCGCGAACAAGCTGGCTCATCTTGTTTCGTTTATGAGATCATGAGAATATTTATATTGGGAGTAAAGCCCGAGAGTATCCACTCACTCATATTCTGTTGAGTTAAAATATTTATACACTATCACGGTTGCCTAGTGGGTAGAGTGTTTGCCAATAGTCCGTCATACCAAAGACATTTAAAATGGTACTTAATACCCCCTTGCTTAACACTCAGCAATATAAGGTACGTATCGACGGTTAAAGTGGAGCAATTGAAAAGGAAGCCTTCGAGTCGCCCTCCACTACGGTCGCCAACTCACTTATCACAGTTATATAACGCGTATTGTGTTCTATAAGTCAATTCACCCAATGGGAAGTACTGACTGTATCCCAGGTAGAGAGATAAGACCCCCACTTCCAAAGAAAAGTTTTGTCTTCGGTATGATACTAAACTGGGTGTGATGGTGAGGTTCAACTTCTGAAGGTCTGGAGAACCCCTTCATTAATATTACTCCTAGGTCCACTTTGACATGGAGAGGTAGTAGCTGTTAAGGTTCGATCTATGGATCAAATAAATTAAATTGTTTATAAAATTATCCGCATTTGATAGGACCATGTGCAAAATTTTAAAAAATCTTCAGAAACAACAACCCAAAAACTGGAAATATAAACGTACAATAAATGTGATTCTCTAAACTCTAGGTATAAAACAACCCTTGACGAGTTGACATGCCATTAAAATCAATCAGTTAATAAAAAAAACTGTAAGAACATTTAAAAAAAGGTCCAGAGAAAATATGTTTTTAAATATTTTATATATTTTGCGCCAGTTGACTGTATAAGTCATCTGGTCCAAAACTTGTGTTATTTCAGAAGAGTTTTTTTTTTTTTTGCACATGGTCCTATCGAATACGAATCCTTTATAAACAGATCTATTTGATCCATTGATTGAATCCTAACAGGTACTACCTCCCCGAGTCAGAGTGGACCCGGGAATAATATTTATGAAAGGGTTCTCCAGATTCTCCAGATCTGACGTTGAACCTCACCATCACAGACTCTTATAACCATCTGGCCCAAAATATATGAAATAATTCGAAAGATATTTTCTCAGAAACCTTTTTAAAAACGTCCTTACAGTCTTTTTTATTTCAATACCCTGCTAAAATATAAGATGAACAATTTTTCTTTTAATCCGACTTTTTATGGATAAGACAAACATTAACAAAGTATTTTTTCCAAAGTAATTTAATTTCTCACAGGATTGGGATATTTTGATATCCTGGAGCAGGCAGTAAGAGGCACTGGTCTCCTTGTGAACTCAGATAAAACAGATTTCACGTTTTTCAATCGAGGTGCTGACATCTCTATATTAAACTGCAAGCCTCTGAAATTAAGAAATCGGTTCACATACCTTAAATTGCAATATCTTATCTTATACAAGTGATGTCAGCATAGGCATAGGGAAAATATGAACTGCTGCATCTCAAATAAAATAAAACGAGTATTATTCTCAGCTGCAGACGTGACAGTACAATTGTATGCTTTCACTATTTAGACTCCCGAGAAATGAGAACAACACGAAGATGCGCAGTGCTGTTTTGAACAGCTCCTGGAAGATCAGTATCCAAAACAGCAGCTGTATGGCCACTTACCTCCCATCTCTTAAACCATCCAAGACGAACTAGATATCCAGGATACCACTGGTGAACTAGGGACGAATTCATAAGTGACGTTTTCTGATGAACTCCTACATACGTACACACCAGTGTTGGCCGACCAGCAAAAAGTTAGTCATCAGCTCTGTGTGGAAACTGGACTCCGTCTAGAGAATTTGCTAAAAGCAATAACTGATAGGGAGGGATGGTGCGATGAAGAGAGAGAGAGAGAGAGAGAGAGATAGAGAGAGAGAGAGAGAGAGAGTTAAGAGAGCTTTGATATCGGACTCTTTCATGATGATAATGTTTTGAAAATAAATCCTAACGTTGAAAAATTTTCTCACCAAACTGATAAATGAAGATTATGTATTTAAATATTCAAAGTTAATTAGATGTTAGTCAATATACCTTGACTAATTAGTTTACGTGATTTTCTGAATGGTAGTATGTTTGAATAAAAATTAACGAAATACGCCTTGACGTACATAAAAGTTTTAAGTGTTTAGATTTGTGCTTTTTTTTAATGCCATATCAACCTCCATTGACTATTTAATACCAAATCCTTTCTTGTAGAAAAACAGTAGTAGTACAATTTAACCTATATCTGCAGCGGGTACTAAAGGGTGCTCATACCTTTCTCGTTAGTATACGTAATAACGGGATTATAATTCAAACTTGATTATTACGATGTCGCAGTCCCCCGCGCTAGCCACAACGCCACGGAAGGAGTTTATCCAGCAACTAAATATTCAGCGTATGCATGCGCTCGTAGAGCATTGGTTATCGTCGTAGAAAATGGAACGGGTCGTGTTCAAATACTGGACGAAGCTGTTTGCTTTTCACTTTGCGATATTACTCTTCGGTTAGGCTGGAATCAGTAATTTCGATAGCTCTAATAAAAGAAAAAAAAAAGCAAGAAGCAGATGATATCCTGCAGAAACTATAATAGACAAACTATAACAGACTCAGACAATGCAGATCATCTAACGCTTTATACAATTACACCTGCCCAAGCTGAATCTTTATTGCATGACCTAGAGCAATCAGTAGGAACCTCAAGAATTAGAAAACAAATTTACGTACTTTGGCAGCAATATTTCATCTATTAAAGTGATGTCAATATACGCCTGGGGAAGGCGTTGATTACTATCGATATGTTATTGATCATACGGAGGTCTTATCTATTCGATTAAAGAAAATAGTTTTTTTTTTCCAAGCGGTGGCTGGGTAAATATGGATGAACCACATGGACACGAACAATACGTATAGAGAAAAAGCTTGATGTAAATTATACAAGAATACTGAGCGCTGTTTTTAACATATCTTATAAGCAGCACCCTATAAAAACGGTAGCTATATAACCCCTTATCTCCCATCTCAAAAAACATCCAAGTTATACGAACAAGACATGCGAGACACTACTGGAGAAGTTAGGACGAAGTCATAAAGGACGTTCTTCTACAGACCACTACACATGGACGCGCCAGTGTTGGCTGACCAACTGTTGTATAGCCAAAATACAACTGCACGTATACCTATACACGAGAACATAATCAACTGATAATGATGACTTCAATAACGAACGAATACACTTCTTTATAAAAATATAAATCTCTCACACATTATTCTCGAAAGGGTGATGTTTGTTGTGTGTGAGAAATGAGTGAAGACAAGGACGGACTCTATATTGCCCCAAGTTCTTCCTCTCGACCATAGCAGCACTTCTTCCTCATCTTGGCTGGGGTTGCTCAACCGTGGGTCACTGAGGGCCGCAAAGCCCTCAGTCTGCAAGCTGGTTCTCACTCCGGTATCCTGTCTCCAACAATCTCAAACCGCCCGGGTACCTGGTTATATTATTTTCTAACACCCACCTGCTTCTGCTGCTCTTCCGCTTATTTACACCGGTGCATCTCTTGATTGACGGCTCGGTTGAGGGTCAATATATAACACAAGAATAACTTATTAACATCAGCTCTTTATCTATCACTTGATGTAGTTTTGGAGGACTTGCTGAGAGTGGTAAATTATAGGGACGGATGGTGTGAGAGATAGAGAAATCTGTGCTGTCAATATGACTTGATGATAATGATGATTATAATTAACCAATAGGTTATTTTCTTTTCATAAATCTTTTCTTAGTTTGACATATAGGTCTCAGTACCTGCTGTTTCTTAATTCTCACTTGTCTAAGTGTTGATCAGGTTTATCATTGTTTAACCTTTGTGATTGCAGATAACCACTGCTTTCAATGTGTTGTACAGTGGCTGGTACCACGGGACTTCCGGTATCGCGGAAGTATAAAAGACGCCGTGTTTCTCAAGCACAGGGACAGAAGAAGAAAGAGAGACGGAAGAGAAGCCGAAAGATAGCTCTGAAAGGACGTCGGTTAGTAATAAGACCAACTTTGGATGCAGCACCTACAGCAAGAAACTTATAATACTAGTCGGATTGTACCACTTGAGTTAATAGATAATTAACTCTGTTTCACTGTGTATCGTTTCCTTATCACGATACAACACAATGTAACTTAACTGCGAGTCTTTTTCATGGAATTAGTTCTTGTTACTTACTAAGTTTTGCATTGATGCCTTCAGTTAATTACAGTAACTACGTACTGAATAGGTTTGGTTTGGTTTGATTTTATGGCATATCAACCATTGTAGATTATTTAATACCAAATCCTCTTTAAACATATATATTGATTATATATGATTCGGTTTGGTTTGGTATGGTTTTATAGCATATTAACCCTTGTTTGTTCGTTGTGTTTTATGGCATATCAATTCTTGTAGGTTATTTAATGCCAAATCCATTTTTATTCAAATAAACAGTTCTGTTTCAAACAATTCAGTTTAGCATAAGTTCACAGTTTAATTGTCAAAAATAGTTCAATTTCAAGCTATACATAGGACACTAGCAGGTCTTACCACTCCGAGCCAGAGTGGACCTGGGAGTGATAGCAATGAAGGGGTACTCCGCATTCCCCAAAGCTTCAGCATTGCTGGAATATCACCATCAGATTGTTAAGTGTCATATTCTGGACACACGTTGGGGGTGCATCTTACCCCTCTGCAGAGAAGTAGATGGTGTATTCTACAGCTCCAGCCGACTGGGTAATTACTCATTGTATGTTATTTAATGCCAAATCCTGTTTATTCACACATATTAGATACATATATGATTTGTAAACACATTTAGTAGATATTTTCAACACATACTTGAATGGTTTCAAGTATTGGTATATAACAGTCACAATTTAAGATTAGCCATTTGCTTGTATACGTAGTTTTTTTATTTGACCAATAGATAGGACTCTATCAGGTGGTACCACTCCTGGTCAAAGTGAACAAGGGAGCGATGGTGATGAAGGGGTACTCTGTTGTCTCCAAATCTCCAAGGCTGGAGCTTTGCCATTAGACAGTTTGATGTCATATCTAGGACACATGTTAGGGGGATTTTTACCTTTCTGTAGAGATGCAGGGGTGTATTCTACCACCCCAACAAATTGGAGTAGTACTGAATAGGCTAATCGTTGATAAACTTCATTTGAAAAAATATATTCTTTTATCAGATGAACTGGTTATTTTGATGCACCATATGTTTCGTTTTAAAGTTTTTCACTGTTTGGTAGGAAGTCAAATAAAGAGATGAATTTATTTTCAGTATATTGCATTATATCATGGGGGTATAGCTGTATTGCGTGGTCTAAGGTTGTTTAAAATCAGATTTTTTAAGGTTTACTTTGATTTGTTTTATAGGATATCAACCATTAATGTTTATTTAATACCGAATCCTGTTTATATATATAGGGGTTGGGCAAAATAATGGAAACTTCAGGAAATTTCAAACAAATTTATTTTAATGTGGTTTTCTGATTGCAGCCCTCCCGTGAAATTTGGCTTTATGCAGTTCCCTTCTTACAATTTTTGAGGAAACTATGTTCTCGAGATGGTCATTAAGCTCTG
Organism: Sepioteuthis lessoniana; assembly: GCA_963585895.1. NCBI lineage: Eukaryota > Metazoa > Mollusca > Cephalopoda > Myopsida > Loliginidae > Sepioteuthis > Sepioteuthis lessoniana. The sequence continues at coordinate 38,699 of CAUZXS010003432.1, forward strand.
TTGTAATTTTCGGAGCTGTATTTTTGTTATCCATAACAATCCGAGTCAGAATCCAACGGTCCCTATCAGACAGCTTTCGCTCTCTTCCAGAGTTTTACTTCAGTGAGGAGATTTTTCTTGCTTTCTCAAATGTCATAACTTTCGAGACAGCACTCATTATGACACCAGATAATTCAGCAATTTTGTCACACTAGCGCCTGCCATACAAGCACCAAAAATTTTACCTCTTTTAGAGTCTGGTAGATCTGCCTTTTTGATGAATGTTGATTAATTTGTTTTGATATCTGAAAAAAAAACAATTTTAGAAAATAAGACGAGAAAAATTAATAATAAATCAAAAAGCATAAAAACAAAAAACGTGTATTGCAGTTTTAAAATTATGATACTAAGATTCTAGGTGTTTCCATCATTTTGTCCCATCACTGTATATATAACTTGTTCGCAGTGATTTTGTTGGTAACATTATTTTAAAGAAGCCAGAGCTTTTTTGTTTGCACACAGTTTAATGGTTTCAAATATAGTAGTCTAAGTCTAATAATTCTATTCAATATGAATCATTGGTTAGCACACTGTTAAATGATTTCGAGTATTGCTATCACTGATTATTCTTTTTTAATATTAATCATTTGTTTGCACACAATTGAATGGTTTCAGATATTGTTGTTTGATATTAGCAATTGTATTTATCAAGTATTTTTATGTATTATAAAGAAATTGCACAAACCTGATTGGTTTCAAATAACTATTAATAATAATTCTTTGTAAATGATTGAACAGTTCGATCTGACCCCTAGAAGGGTCAGCATGAACCTAAGAGTAATAGTATTGAAGGGGTACTCCACAATCCCCAAAATTCGGGACTGGAGCCTCACCATCATATGCAGTTTAGTTTCATACCCAGAACATTTTCTTTTGGACTCTGTTTAAAGGTATTGCTTATTTTGGGTTAGAAATGAAAAGATGGAAGAAAATTCAATTTTAAACAAAATACTGCTAAAAACAAGACCACGTGGAGAGAAAAAAATGAATAAATAAATAAAGTGGCACTGTCATCTGACGAACGGATGAGGAATATTAAGTGGGGCTCGTCGAAAAAATCGATTAATAGATAAATAAATGAATGACCTGATCAGACATCACAGAGATAAAATAAATTTTAGATAGCTTGACGATCATCTCTAAAAGGGACCCTATGAAGCTTACGTAGACGATCTGATTAAATTAGTTAAAAGGGTATTTAGATGCTAGTCAAAGATGATATCTTGAATCTAGCTTTTAAAAAGATGATATCTTGAACCAAGCTTTTAAAAAATTATGTATAAATATTTACCTCCGAACGAGTAGTATGTGACACTTGATCAATTTTTTTCAAGCAGAGTTTAACAGATTTGAATTCAGAGCCTTCCTTCTCCAAGATTGGTTGCCAGACCAAGGCTAAACAGCTTAGTCTGTCCTACTATCTAACCATAGCTGGAGGGAGAATAGCTGTATTCATACCTTTCTCAAGTGTATTAACGCTATGTGAAATGCAAACAGCCTCATTGTGAATTCAGGTTACCGCTTCCATTTTCAACAAAGATAACTGTTACACTACGAACGCCTCCTTAAAAATAATAGACTTAAGATCTGAAGATCGATGTTGATTAGAATAGGGTAGATAAAAATAAGATCAGCAAGAAAAGGAGAAGAAAGAAGATAATTAAATAAAACAAATCTATGGTTTATTACTTTAAAATTTTTGTATATATATATATATATATACACAGATAAACACTTATTGTCAATTGTATTTGACTGTCAATGGACAAAAATAAAGATAGCAGTTTGTATCTGTTACCTTAACGTGACGAGTTAAACATCTTTCTCCATGAAAGGAATCGTGAGCATGATTACATGAAAACAAAAACCGAAGGGACTTCGACGACCCTGCAGCAAAGAAGGTAAGTGGAGACAACGGAAAACATTAACGTTCGACCGCATGTTGCTGATAAAACATGTTAGCTACGAATAGAACCTTGTAACGTTATGCCGAAGAACGAACCAAAGAGGTCGCTTCATATAAATCGTATTTCTTACTCCGACAACGTTAACAACACCACAATTATGCCTTTGGCGCTCGTGATCACATCACAAACATTCATTGCCGGATCACGCAATGTAAACTGTACTGTGACCAAAATTTTAGTACTGTCTTCTTCTCGTAAATTGTATTAATAATAACTTAGCTACATTAGCTATTTTAGCGGCAACGCTACTGTCATATATATATGGTTCGCCTGTGGGCCCTGTCCAGCAAAGGCAGACTTGAGGCCGTAAAGCCCTCGGTTTTGGCTGGGCCACCTCTGGGTGGGCTAGATGCATCATAGTCTCTAGGGCTCAAGCCTTAGCTCGTGCCTGACCTACCCCCCCTCTAATCCCCAGTTTAATCGACCATTCGGTCATTGACCTTGTGTCAAGTCCTGTCTAGTGTGAAGCTGCAACTAGTATTGACAACGGTACCGTCATTAACTTAATTTCTCATAAACATATTTGATTATACATTTTAGGAAAAAATATTTTGGGGTTGCTTCTTGGAATTTCTTAACATTTAGTTCGAAGTATTGGCATAACCACCCCATAGGTTGATGTGTAAATCAATTTAAATCTTACCTGGATAGATTACGAAGAAGCATACAGTTCTTTGATTGTTTTTTTTTATCAAGAAACGTCGCAAATTATATCTAGAATTATCTAGATGTCTATACTTATAGAGACTGGATAAAATGATCGAAACACCTAGAATCTTTGAATCATAATTTTGAAACTCCTATAAAAGTAAGTAAAAAGTAAAGTTAGCTACCGTAGTCGAGGGCGAGCAGAAGGCTTCCTTTTCAATAGCTACTACACCGAGGTGTTGGGGAGGGCGCTATACTTTCCCTGGATTGCTCCACTTTACCCTTGATACGTACCTTATATTGCTGAGTGTTAGGCCAGGAGGTATCAAGTACCATTTTTAAAGTCTTTGGTCTGACGTGACCTGGCGAACACTCTATTCACTGGGGCAATGTGCCGAAGTAAACACCTATAAAACCATCAAATGTTTGTTATTTTGATGTTTTTTGATTTATTTGTAATTTTTCTCGTTTTATTTTCAAAAATTGTTGGGTTTTTTTTTTACAGATATAAGAACAAATTAATCAACATTCATCAAAAAGGCAGATCTACCAGACTCTAAAAGAGGTAAAATTTTTGGTGCTCGTATGGCAGGCGCTAGTGTGACAAAATTGCTGAATTATCTGGTGTCACAATGAGTGCTGTCTCGAAAGTTATGACAACATTTGAGAAAGAAAGAAAAACCTCCTCACTGAAGTAAAACTCTGGAAGAAAGCGAAAGCTGTCCGATAGGGACCGTCGGACTCTGATTCTGATTATTAAGAAGGATAACAAAAACACAGCTCCGAAAATTACAACAGAGCTTCATGACCATCTTGAGAACCTACTTTCCTCAAAAATTGTCTGAAGAGAGCTACATAAAGCCGGATTCCACGGGAGGGTTGCAATCAGAGAATATATTAAAATAAATTTGTTTGAAATTTCCAGGTGTTTTCATTATTTTGTACAACTCCTATACATATATATGTGTGTCCAATCCATATATAAATCTGCACCCCCCATATCATCATCATCATCATCATCTCGTGCTGGCAGCACGGATATCCCAGACCCTCTCTCGCCACTCCTCCCTATCGTTCATCGCCCTAGGTAGGTCTTCAGAACAACAACCTGTATCCTCACATAGCTGCTGAATGTACGTTCGAGCTGGTCGTCCTGCTTTTGCGCGGCCATGTGTGGGGATCCATAAGAGTACATCTCTTATGAGTTCATCTCTGCTTCTCCAGCAATGTCCTGCATATATATATATATATATATATATATATATATATATATATATATATTAGAAATATTTGGATACCATTTCATATTTTAAAATATAAAGCATTCAGATACTGTCTCATATTATAAAATACATAAATACTATTTTATATAACTTGATACTATTTTCTATTAGAAAATAACTTGATAGTATATATTAAAATATTGAGAAACTATTTCATATTAGAAAATATCTAGAAACTATTTTTTATCATGAAATATGTAGATTCTGTATTTTTAAAAATCTTGATATTATTTAATATTCTCAAATATCTATATAACTATTTCATATTAGAAGATATATGGATATATTTATTCAAAATATCTAGAAATTACACTTATTTTATTTTAAATATTCAGATACGATTTTATATTTCAATATCCTCATCCTCATGTTGTGCCGCTTGCATGGATATCCTTGACCCTTTCTCGCCACTTCTCCCTATCGTTCATCGCCTCCGGCAGGTCTTCAGGGCTACATCCCGTATCCTCACATAGCTGACTATTTTGATTTTGTATATTTTAATACTATATTTTAAAATATCTACATACCATTTTATATAATAAAGTTAGCGACCATAGTCGAGGGTGACCCAAAGGCTCCCTTTTCGATAGCTACTACACCAAGGTGTAGGGGAGGGCGCTACTCCATTCCCTGGATTGCTCCACTTTACCCTTGAACCGTACCTTATAATGCTGAGTGTTAAGCAAGGTGGTATCAAGTTCCATTTTTAAAGTCTTTGGTATGACTCTCCCGGGCCATTGGCGAACACTCTAACCGCTGGGCCAATGTCCCGGTAAATACAATATATTTTAGGATATCAAGATACTATTTTACATCCTTGATAATTTTTATATGAATGTTAATAGAATGACTATGATTGATAGTTTTAGGAAGTTCCATTGATTTTTTAACAAAGTTGATTTGAAAAAGAATTGTAAAATATCAATCTCATTAATGTTTTAATCTTGGTTTTAATTGACAACTAACAGCAGAAAATTGGATGTAAAAATGTTTTTTGCAAACTTAAATCGTTATTTAGATTGTTTTAAACCTGCCTTCTGCAGATGTCCATTAAATAAACGAAATAAGCACGTGCTTGTCTTTAGGGCAGCAAAAGAGAAAAGGGAAAGTAGAGTTTTTTTCTTTTCTTATGAAGATATTTTAGCTTGTAGCTCATATTTGTGATACAACCCAATAGAACTACCAGAAAAATGATGAAAATATTAATCTCATTTTGTTTTTAACTCTATCTAGCAGCTTTCTTAAACTACGAATGCCATATTACTTTTTTTTTTTATCATTTATATTTATTTATATATATGCTTTAATTTTAGGGACAAATTGTCCAGGAGATAGGGATTTTATAATTATAGATATTTAAGGATGCTCCTGAATGCCAGAAATTATTATAAGTTAGTTCCCTCGACTCTACTTTTGTCGATTTTAACATATGGTAAGATATGGATGGTGGCAATCCACAAGAGTGTATTTACCCCACACTACACCCCGATGACTGAGAGGATGGGATGCAAGGTTATTTTTTCAATCGGATCACAGTTTGTTTGAATTTAAAGTTTTTCTTCTCTTAGATTAGTTGTCTTAAAAAAGCTGAAGAACCCAGTTGGCCAGATTTTTACCCATAACTGAAAGGAGAAAAGATAAAGTTGCGCCTTTCCCAAGGGAATGAGCGCGAAGTAAAATGCAGACATATCCGGTAAGGATTGAAACCCCGGTTGCCGATTCCAATTCTTATGATGAAAAGAGTGCCTTGTAAATCCATAAGTTCATCTATTGATCACTGGTTAAATAATTTTTTTTTATATTAATAACATAAAGGGTGTAAGATGAGTAGTTGCGAGCAAGCGTATAAGTCGTTATATGAGTGTAAATAAGTACATGGTGTTTTGAGGGTGCCTGTGGTGTAATGGTTATCGTCGTAGGAAATGGACATTGCGATACGAGTTCAAATCCTGGACGATACTGATTGCATTTCACATCGGAAAGGTATGAATCCAATTATTCTCCCTCCAGCTATGGGCTGATTTCTTCAGCCTTGGTGAAGCAACTAGTCTAGGAGAAGGAAAACTCTGAATTCAAACCTGTTAAACGTGGAGGTGCCCGTGGTGTAATGGTTATCGTTGTAGGAAATGGACACGGCGACACGAGTTCAAATCCTGGACGAGACTGATTGCATTTCACCTAGCACTAATACTCTTGGAAAGGTATGAATCCAATTATTCTCCCTCAAGCTATGGGTAAATAGTAGGGCAGATTGGGTTCTTCAGCCTTGGTGAGGCAACTAGTCTAGGAGAAGGAAAACTTTGAATTCAAACCTGATAAACTCCGCTTAAAAATTGACCTTGTGTCATATCCTGTCCGAACGGAGGGGTTGAGTAAATATGAATAAGTCCGGATTATTTGGTGTACATATATGGAGACAGATGTGAGAGGACGCGTGTTTATATATGTATTATGTATATTTTTTTAGGAAAGAAAAGTGATTTTAGTAGAATGAGGAAATAGAAACATAATATAAAAATCAGGGATTAGTAGGATAGAAACTGTGTTTTTAAGACGTAGCAATTTTAATCACGTTTTTAGGCAAAAACTAATTTAGACGTAGATTTTTTACATAACTTTCGAATCTTATTTAATTTTTGATTAAGGGGGGTGTTCGATTAGTCGCGCGCAGGTATGTGAGTTGATATGTAGGTGTAAATAAGTACGAATTATACGGTGTATATATTTAAATAGGTGGGAGAGGACGGTGTGTATATAGGTAGTATACTTTTAGGAAGAAAAGCGATTTTTGTTGAAAATAGGAAATAAAAAATCTATTGTAAATGGCTGAGAATGGAAGGACAGAAGAAAAAAAATGTTTCTCACAAAATGAAGGAGTACATACCGAGAGTAGAGGCCGTGTGAAAGCAAAAAACTGGAAGAATCTAAATTCGTAATTCATACAAAGAATATGGCAGCTGAGATTTCTCATTGGCTGATGCTGGCTGGGATTTCACCATATAAACGCTCGGGAGTTTTGGAGGGTTTTTTTTTAGTTTGTTCGTAGCTTACAAGGTGGCGACCAGGAACTCCGGATCCTGGTCGGGGTTGCTGATTTGATGTACAAGAACCCGAAATTGGCGATAAGAGTAGTGCATCACTGATGACCATCCTGTATGCATTCTATGGATGTATCACAAGACAAAAGGAGAAGATATTTTAATTATTATGACCTTTATTGTGAGACTAATTTAAATGCAATACTTTTATGTTTTGCTGTTATCATGAAAGAACAAATCAGAATCATTAATGGGTAATTATTAATTCAGTCTTTGGTATAATGTACATAGGGATCGCCTTGCTAACCAATCTCAGTGAATTTGATTTCTTTCTGGTGATGCTACGTACCCCGGCCTGGTAATCAAGAAAGCTGCACTTTTATGATTAACTATATGGGCGCCTAACGTAATGAAGTTTGTTCGTAAGTTGGTCACGCCCATCAATTCAATTATACACTGATCAACTGCACTAATATATGAAACAGTTAAAAAAAATTGGCAAGAAGATAAAATCCCTACATTTTTTTACTGATATGGTTTTGAATAGTATTACTGAAAAACTGCTATCATATCTTTGACCTTTTCAACATATGTATGCTTTTCAGGAGTGGGAAGAATATAAGTAATTGGATATTATGCGCAACAAGCAGTGGTACCTGGTGTTGCCTGTGTATTAGAGCAAAATAATATGTGGTCATATACACATTTGACGCACATGGAAAATGGGATTTCTGAGCGTTTTCATAGCTATAAGACTTATAACATCTTGTGGGTTCACTTACTTGTTCGATTCAAAACTTCAGGATTAACAATATTTTGGGGGTTTACGTCTGTTGCCATGGGTTTCCGATTGCGATTCAATCCAACAACTTTTAGTGAGTACCCTTGAGATTTATTGATGGTCATGGTAAAGCTGGGTTTGACAGGAAACTGAGGCCCTTGCTATTCAAGTGGGAACTCAATTGGTCTCACAGTTATTCAGGATTGAAGCATTTCTCTTCAGCATAATTTTCTGACATTATCGAAGCTTCTAGAACATCGGACATCATACATTTTTAATTTAATCTCAAGGAAAATAGAAAAGTTCTTTCATAAAATGTTCCGTTACCCCAACCCAATATATATATCCCAAAAAGACTTCAGATCCAGGGATTTAATATCATAACAGGAAAGTAGATTTTAGAATTAAAATCAGTTTAATAATTTTGATAAATTTTAATTATTAATTTCAAGTCTCGTTATGTTTTGTTAGAACCTTTTATTTACGAGTATTTCAAAGCGACAAAAAATGACGGTATATAAGGAATTTGTAATTTATCAAGTCTGTAATATCATTAGCTTTTAATATAGGAGTCTTCAGATCTGTCAATTCGAATCATATATAATCCCATATAACTCTACTGCAGTTTTATAACTGTGTTAGGTTGTTTGATTTGTCTTTATAAAATTGGTCTACACATAAATACTGTGAATGTTTTGAAATATATCTATTATTAGTTAATGGATAAAAATTATTACCAGTAAAAATAAATAAACAAACATGCGTAGAGATTTTAAAAAATTACAATATATATATATATATATATATATATATATATATATATATATATAGGTATTATTTGGTCCAGTTAAACCAGAGTTGGGAGTAATTCCTTCAGGACAAGAGAGTCGCAAGTAAAGGGCAGACAGGGTCGTTTGAACTGACCACGATGTCACTCCTATGCACAAAATAGCACAGGTAATCTACGGCGGGTAAAATGATTAGGATCGAACTTGCGACATTTCGATACGTTATTGCAAACAATGTAAGGTCTCAAAGTGAGCGTTACTCACTTGTTAACTGCTGTGCTACGATGAGGCGTTCTTCAGAATTTCTTTGGTATGACGATATAGGCAGTTATACAATTTTATAAATGCATGAATAGATAGATAGATAGATAGATAGGTTTGATTATGTACTAAAGACCAGATTTGTGCTAAAGTAGAATATCAAAGAGGAGAAGAGGGAGAATAACGAAATAATGATGAACTATCAAGAAGAAGATTGATGAGGAAGAAGAAGAGCAATGGAAATGATCAAAAAAAGAAGAAGACTGAGAAGAAAAGAAATGAAAAAGAAAAATAGAAGAAGAAGAAGAAGAAGAAGAAGAAGAAGAAGAAGAAGAAGAAGAAGAAGAAGAAGAAGAAGAAGAATGGAGATGATCAAAAAAGAAGAAGAAGAAGATTAATAAGGAAGAAGAAGGGTAATGGAGATGATCAAAATAGAAGAAGAAGAAGAAGAAGAAGAAGAAGAAGAAGAAGAAGAAGAAGAAGAAGAAGAAGAAGAAGAAGAAGAAGAAGTTGTTACTGCTAAGATGCAAATCCTATGTGCATCTTTCATTACATAATATTTATTTTGTTAAATATTTTTTTCTGTACTACGTTGACTATATTTATGAAACTTAGCTGAGTGTGGCACAGGGCCATTTTAGCTGGCTTTCAATCGGGATTGAAGTCTATTGATATAAAATCGAGGGAAAAACAAGGCTCGTGTGGCTTTGTGGTTGTGATATTTGCCTTGCGTGTCATTCAGTGATTAGGAGTTGTATTTAGGGGCAAAGGAAGGGGTGCTAGTTGGCGTATGCACTTGTTTGTATTGAAGAAAAGAGGGGAAGAAAGAAGGGCCATATTATAAAAAAAGGGGAAGGATAAGAAGGGATATAAATGAGTAGGGAGAAGTATTGGTAAAAAGAAAGGAACCGAAAAAATAGGGAAGGAAATATCAGTGTAATTTAATAAAGAAGATTAAGTTGAATAAGATTCCAAAAGAAAAAAGCTTGATTAAATAAGTGAAGTATAAGAGAAATACGGCAGATCGTTAACCATTACATCATGCAAAGTGCCTCAAAACTAAACGTACGTTAGATTTGGCGCAAGGCCACATGTATAGGGAGTGTCATCAGAATCGAACTGACGATTCAACGTTACGAAAATACTACTTTGCCAACCATTACACTATCCGAGATAACCCTGTATATGTATGCATGAATTAATCGATGCTATAGATGTATACCTTTATCTATCTGTTTGGCTAACCACATCTATCTATCTATCTATCTATCGCTCTGTGTATCTATCTATCTATCTATCTATATATCTATCTATCGCTCTCTCTATCTATCTATCTATCTATCTGTGTGTCTAACTATCTAACTATCTCTCTCAGTTTGTTCCTATCTATCTATCTATCTATCTATCTATCTAAGATAGATAGATAGATAAATAGATAGATAGATAGATGTATTTGTGAATATATATATATATTCACACATACTGACATATATATATATATATATATATATATATATATATATATATATATATATATATATATATATGTAGTTATTGTAAAGGAAACTTTCGAGTCACTCTCGACTATGGACTACTATTATATATATATATATATATATATATATATATATATATATATATATATATATATATATATATATATATATATATATATATAAGAGCATAGAGACGAATATAAATAAAAATAATAACACTGACATTGCTATGAAATGATGACTTGATACATTGATATGAAGATAAAAATATAGATATATTGATAGATATAATCATTGGTATGAAATGATGTCTCAATAAATATTACTATATATTGATCTGAATATATATATATATATATATATATATATATATATATATATATATATATATAGATAGATAGATAGATAGATAGATAGATGGATAGATTGATTGATAATGTAAAATATAAGATTATATAAAGTATCTTATATTCTCTCCCCCCTCTCTATCTATCTATCTATCTATCTATCTATATATCACTCCCTCTCTCTCTGTAAATAGATAGATCTATAGATTTTAATATTGGAATGAAATGATTACTTCATACACACATTGATGATAGATGAATAGACGGATAGATAGACTGATAGAAAAATGTAAAATCTTGAAATTAGATGAGGTATTTAAAATTTTCTTCCATTCTTTTCCTCCCCACCTCTCTCTCTCTCCCACTCTCTCTCTCTCTCTCTATATATATATATATATATATATATGGGGAGGATGTGCTCAAAAAGTAGAGAGCCTAAAGCTGTATTTGCTCAGACAGAAGCAAACAACCAATGGAATATCAATTTTCTTGGCTTTCAACACACATATTTCAAGAAATTTTCCATTGTCTAAAGCACTTCTAAAATCCCATTTTAAGCAGTCCATTTTTTAATGTATTTAACGTTCTGAAATCTCTGTCCTTTAATGAATTTTTAACGAGAATAGATCGCAGGGAAATAAAAGAATTGAAAGT
>CAUZXS010003432.1:55000-57500 GCA_963585895.1 Sepioteuthis lessoniana
TATATATATATACATGTGTGTGTGTGTGTGTGTGTGTGTGTGTGTGTGTGTGTGTGTGTGTGTGTTTGGGTGGGTTTGGGTGTTGGTGTGATTACCTGTATGACGTGATGGGATATGATAATTTAAACAATTTTTTCAGAATCAAGGCCGAGAAAACTAAAACTAAAAAATTAGACAAAAATACGCAAACTTATTTGCTTTTAAAAATGTCTCCTCGAAAGACTAATGTTTATAATAGGTTATATGTACATACAGAAATAAGTACATATATATATACATATATATATATATATATATATATATAAAACGTACCTCAAGAACACCTATAGTGATAATTGTGTATATATATCTATATATATATATATATATATATATATAGAATTAACTAAAATCGCGAGTCGAAAATCTTCTACTAAAGTTTCACCTTTACGGATCATCAGGAAGTTTACGCTTAGAGTCGAGGGTAAACTTCCTGATGATCCGTTAAGGTGAAACTTTAGTAGAAGATTTTCGACTCGCGATTTAAGTTAATTCTATAATTGGCTCCATTGTTTTATGTTGAGCACTTTAGTAATTGTAGCATTGCAGCATTCGCGGAGGGTTTTTTGGTTTTCTTTTGACCACTGACTGAGTACCCCTTGATTTCTTTCAAGGAGTCGGACGAGGTTGGTCTTTTCTTTCTTTTTTACCCCAAAAAACTTTTTTCTTTTTCCTCTGGGCGGTGATTCGAGATATTTTCATCTCTTGTTCCTGGCCAGGGTTTTTTTGTTTTTTTCTGGTACCGTGAATACTGGTAGATATTAGATTAGTAAATATATATATATATATATATGAATGTGCGTGTGTATGTGTATGTTACCAGCAAAGGTCTTGGTTTAACCTAGAAGATAATAATATAATAATAATCTTTTTTTTTTTACATGATGCAAAAATGAACACATGAAATAACATGAGTCTCTGTAAATACTTTCTTATTCATTCGCAAAAAATTCAGCAAATTCATACGCATATTTACATATATATATATATATATATATATATATATATGCGTGTGTGTTTATATATATATATGTATATATATATGTATGGATTGGGTTGGGTTTGTTGGGTTTTATGGCATATCAACCTTTGTAGGTTATTTAATGCCAAATCCATTTCTATGTAAATAATCTGTTCTATTTAAAACAATTCAGTTTAGCATAAGTACACAGTTTAATGGTCAAAAACATTTCCATTTCTAACTATTCAAGCAGTTGTATGTAACAATTCGGTTAAGTGTAAATACAGTTTTAATGTCGAAAAACAGTTCTATTTGAAATAATTCAGTTAAGCATAAGCACGCAGTTTAAATGTAAGTACGGTTTAATTGTAAAAGTCATTTCTATTTCAAACTATTCAGTTTTACTCAAACAATTCATTTTAGGATAAGTATGCTGTTAGTTCAATTTAACCCATAGATAGGACCCTTATCAGGTGCTATCACTCCGGGCCAGAGTGGACCTGGGAGCCTTGGCAATGAAGGGGTACTCTGCATTCCCCTAAGCTCCAGCATTGCTGGAACCTCACCATCAGATTGTTTATTGTCATAAACAGGACACTCGTTATGGGGGTCTTACCCCTCTGCAGAGGTGCAGTCAGTGTATTCTACAGCCCCAGCTGACTGGGCAAATATATGTATGTAGATAGATAGATATGTGAATAAAGAGATGGATAGGAGACATGTTGAGACACTAAGCTCCAGTACGACTGGCGCAAAACTTTCGTGACAACAAATACAGATCGAAATTAAAGCTTCACAAAACGTAAATTACTGTTCCCAATTGACTTAGACTGTATGGTAACCCTAGTGTATCTCACGTGTCTAATGGTACTCAATAGGGATGAGTAGACCACAGATTGGTTCTGAAAGGTTTCTCTTACATGTTGCCTTATCTCAAGATTTGTAAATGCTCAAAGGCAAGATAACCTACTAACGTTTCTTACATATTTACATAGATAGATAGATAGATGGATAGGGAAAAACTGAAATTTTGTCAACTCCTCATCAGGATGCAACATTAGATCAATTTTTTAAAGCGGAGTTTAATAGGTTTTTATTTTATTCTCCTAGATAGGTTATCATACTAAATTTAAAAAGCATAGTCTGCCCTACTATTTACGTCTAACTGGAGGGAAAATTGTTGGATTCATATCTTTCCCGAGAAGATTTGTGCTATTTGAAATTCAAACAGCCTCTTCCAGTGTTTATTTCTACGACGATAACCATTATACTACGAACGCCTCTAGACAAACAGATAGATAGATAGATAGATAGATCCGAAGAAATATAATAGATAGATCAGATTGGGATATAGAAATAGATAGATAAGTCTTATGAACATAGATAGAAAGAAAGATCAGAATGGGATCGATCGATCGCTCGATAGATAGATAGATAGATAAACGGAGAAAAAGAAAAAGAAACAGGAAGAGAGTAAAAGAGTGTTGGACAGAAGAAAGG
>CAUZXS010003433.1:0-2500 GCA_963585895.1 Sepioteuthis lessoniana
GAACCCCTAGCCTTCCGTAACAACCCGTAGGGAATGGAACATAAAAATAACGGTAGAGAATGCATCATCGGCTTCAAGATGAAAGAATTTATTGGCACTGAGGCGAATAAAAGAGCAGGTCTAGGCCTTCATCCAAGGAATCCGTAATAAACAAAAGAAACAGGGTTTCGGAAGAAACTCATTATCTTGAGGAAGTCAGGCGTATTACTACAGCCGTGGGACGAAGGAAACAGTGCATATGGACTAAGTGAGAGAGTGCAAAAAGCAGAGCTGTAACATGGAACCCCAAAAAGTAGGTTTCCTTCTAATGGTAGTCAATGACGTCTTACCAACATCAGTCAAACTTTATGCTTGGTGGTTAACAAAATCTGAACGATTCTGAGCATGTGGGGAAAATGCCACCCTCAAACATTTTCTTACTGGATGCGAAAATGCTCTAAGAACCTACATGCGGAGACATAACGAAGTCTCGGAGATTTTTGTGAGACTGCCAATAAAGCTCTAAATCATATCACCAATAGCGCGATTCATTTCGTTAAAGAAAGAAATATTTTGAAACTTCTGTGTAAACATATGCACAGATCATCACTGCTTGATGATTGTACAGGCTGGGACGTTGCAACCGATTTAGACCATCATTTCGTATTTCCGACTGAAATAGCCTCAAAGATCCAACGTCTAGATACTCCAGATATTCCTTGTTGAGATACTGACCTCTTTTGAAGAAAAAATCGACTGGGCACATCAGCGTAAGTTGGAAAAATATAAGGATTTGCGAGAAAAATGTGTCAGAAATGTATTTTAAATTGAGGTCGGATACTGAGGATTCATTTCCAACTCAACCTCTGCATTCTTGCCTAATCATAGACTTTTCCATCAGACAAGATGAAATACACATAACAGATCCAAGATAAGGCTCTAAATGCATGAATATGGATACAGTAATCCCATTGAGTGACGACAATCCAAGAAAATCTAGTGGTATCGTGAGTTACTGCTGGGGTACTCTAGGCTTGTGGTAATGATACTTCGGCCCCGAACCACACCTGAACCCTGAGACATCAACTGATGGAGGCTTTGCTAAAAAGCAATGCTGCCGTGGAAAAATCAGTCATTGTATGATACTTATATAGGCATATATATATATATATATATATATATATATATATATCATCATCATCATCATCATATCGTGCTGGCAGCACGGATATCCCTGACCCTCTCTCGCCACTCCTCCCTATCATTCATCGCCCTAGTATCCTCACATAGCTGCTGAATGTACGTTCGTGCTGGTCGTCCTGCTTTTGCGCGGCCATGTGTGGGGATCCATAAGAGTACATCTCTTATGAGTTCATCTCTGCTTCTCCAGCAATGTCCTGCGTGTCTGGTTTGTCTAACTTGAATAGTTTTCGTGATAGGGGGCAGGTGGCCGTACAGTTGGTGTCTTGTGGGGTGTTGCTGCCAGGACTTGTTCAGGATTGCACGCAGCAATCTTGTGTAATTGCGATCTAGTTTCTTCTCCAGCCGTTTTGTTAGCGTCCATGTAGTGCATCCATATAGTAGTATCGATGTGACCGCTGCCTGGAAGAAACTGCGTTTCATTTTATCGGTTAGGTCTGATTTCCATATAGTCGATAGCCTATTGATAGCTGTCCATGCTTTCGTTAACCTCGTTTCGATGTCCTTTTCGGTTACGGGGGACATCTCCACTCTAGAAGGAACCCCTCTTAAACTAGTAGACAAATTCACGTACCTAGGAAGCAGCGTCGAATCAACCGAAAAGGACATATATATATATAGATATATATATATATATATTTGGAATTTATTTGGAATTTCTTGAAAAAATATTCTCTTATACACATATACAGACACATTAATATATATATATATATATATATATATATATATATATATATATATATATATATTTCTTTAAGAAAAAACGAAACCGGTCACATTAGGATTATAAATTTATTTCCATCCTGTTATGTGTTTTTGATAAAATCAACAACCACGAAAAAAATTAACAGTTCTTCTTCAGATCTTATGGATAAAATAAATCAGAATAGACACAGGGTGGGAAGGGGATAAAAGAGGGGTGAAGAGTTATCTCCTCATTTAGCCCACTCCCGGTTTTTAAAATTTTTATTGCCGGTTGGAATTATAGTAAATTAATTTTTTTAATTTTTTAATTTTTTAAAATTCTAATTACATTTCGATTTAAAACTCCAGATTTAATACTAATTTAGATAAAATAACTTTATTCAAAAACTTTATGTAATGATACAGTTATAATTATATATATATATATATATGTTTTATTTTTTTATGAACTGGAATGACATTCATGGCATTTAAATGACTTTCCACCATGCCAGTGTCTGACAGATAGTCATTTAATAGTGGGGAGCTACGCGTGAATCAAAACTCATGCTTGGCTACTTGAATAAAAACTTGATCTCTTTCGGGCACCTCAGGCGCCAAGCAATTAACTTAA
>CAUZXS010003433.1:10000-25000 GCA_963585895.1 Sepioteuthis lessoniana
AATAAAACCCTAACAACCAAGTAAACAACACATTTATAGTTAGAACCATAATATATATATATATATATATATATATATATATATATATATATATATATATATATATATATATATATATATGCATCTGTTGTTGAATGATATTACCTTTTTTAGTCACAGTCGGCGAAAGTATCTTAGTAAATCTCTGATCTTTTCAGCCGACTTTCGCATGTATTCTCCTCCTCCTCCTCCTCCTACTACTACTAATATACATATATATATATATATATATATCCGTACTGATAGCATGACATGATGATGATGATGATGATGATATATATATATATATATATATATATATATATATATATATGAGTTTGTTGTTGAATGATATTACCTTTTTTGGTCACAGTATCTTAGTAAACCTCTGATTTTTTCAGCCGACTTTCCCATGTATTCACCTACTACTACTACAACTACTAATATATATATATATATATATATATATATATCCGTACTGATGGCATGACATGATGATGATGATATATATATATATATATATATATAGATAGATATCTATATATATATATATATATATATATATATATATATATATATATATATATATGCGTTTGTTGTTGAATTATATTACCTTTTTTGGTCACAGTCGGCGAAAGTATCTTAGTAAACCTATGATCTTTTCAGCCGACTTTCCTATGTATTCTCCTACTTCTAATAATAATATCTAACATATATATATATATATATATATATATATATATATATATATATATATATATATATATATAAGTAAAGTTGGCGAACATAGTTGAGGTCGATTCGAACATTCCTTTTTCAATACCTACGACACCGAAGTGTAGGAAAGGGTGCTTCTCCTTTGCATAGATTGCTCAACATTACCCTTAATACGTATCGTATAATACTGAGGTTTAAGCAAGACAGTAGCAATTAGCATTTTGGTATGACTCGACCTGGAATTGAACACTATTTTACCGGGCTATCATCGAGCACTCTAATCATTTGGGCATTATATATATATATATATATATATATATATATATATATATATATATATATATATATATATATATATATATATACTTTATGAGCAAAGGTACGTATGTGTACGGATGTGTGGATGAAGCCATTTAAAATAAACTTATAAATACATCTGCGTGGAAAGATTCTAATCGTATTAAAATACACTTTACTCTAAAGCTTTCAATGCAAACCATGTTTCTAGCATAAATGGACCCAACACAATAAAACATTTTCTTTTCAAAATACAATATTTTAAAACCTAGTTTATTTTACAATGATAAAAGGACCATTCCCTCTTAATAAAAAATAAACTTGGATCAAATCAAATGAAAAGCCACATTCCTTTTGTCATAAACTGATTTCTCTTACACAAGTGGATTTCATTGTTTACTTGCCCTTTCGTTATTGTTCATCCCAAAATGGGATAGAAAAACTGAACAATTTCCATGGAATTAGATATAATGAATTTCCTAAGCATATACATCGTACATGTCTCTTTAATATGAAGGTGGTTTTTTTCTTGACGTAATGGTAAAAGTGCTGGACTGCGGTTTCGAAATAAGGAAGATTGAATTCCTGATTCAATGTGACGTTCAAGTTTGGAAATTTGAATAAAATTCTAATCTTACCTAGGCCTTAGTTAGGCTGTCTGGCATTCGTGCCGGACGAGCGATCGAAATCACTGGCGGATTCGTGGCCAAAAGACCCCCCCCGCTGGCTTCGGCTGGGCTAACTTTGGTTGGGCGAGCTGCAACTGGACATTGCTGTCCAGTTTATGCTATAATCAGGCATATGTGCCTGGACCAAAATTTGGGTCCAAGACCAGCGAGGCTCATCAGGCCAACATTGCAAAATGTCGGTCGATTACCAGCATAGACCAGCAGGGCTCGAGCCTCGGCTCGTGCCCGACCTTCCCTTCCCCTAAATCCCCACTATAATCGACTATGATCGACCTTCGGGTCATTGAACTTGAGTTAAGTCTTGTCTGGTTGGAGGCAGTGACTAATATATTCTGATCTTCACGGGTATGGGTTAAATAGTATCCCTCGTTCTGCTACAAGGAGAACTTTGTCATGAAGTAACCCACTACGTTTAACGTGCTTTTAAAAGACATCAAATAGTTTTGGTCGGGTATTGTGTTCTCAATTCGAAGTGAATCATATATATAATTGTATATATATATATATATTGTATAAATATATATATATATATATATATATATATATGTGTGTGTGTGTGTGTGTGTGTGTGTGTGTGTGTACAGCAAATCTTGATATATGCATGTTCTGTTAAGGACCACCAACAAAATGGTTAAAAGCGCTTAGGCTATTACAGGGCACTTTCTTCACAACCTTAACCCTGACATAAGAAAAAATAACATGAACATTTTAACTTGAAGATCTTGATAAAAATCAATCCACGATCTTTGACTGAACATGTTTATATATATATATATATATATATATATATATATATATATATATATATATTGTCATCCACAGACAGACTATTTCGTTGTATCACAACACACAAGTCACTTCAAGCTGGGATCAAAACCTGGCAAATTTACGCTAGATTGAGTATCTAACCATTCAGCCATTTCGACGATATACGTCAGCTCAGGAATTATAATACATTTGTATTAGTTTTCGTTCGTTTACACTTTGCGCTATCGGATACGTGAGTGTTCACTTAGTTTGAAGAGCTTCAATAAAAATAAATATATATTAGTTTTAATATATATTTAATAACATGGATACATGTCTGTGACCGAGAAAAAAAAATATATATGTTGGTTCCCGTAAGTTGTTACTACGGATGTAACAAATATTTTATGTCAGAAGGAGAGAATTTGCACACTCATACACTCAAAATATTTTTGGCAGAGCAGTAAGGAGTTATTGTTAATCTGTTTTTTCTAAAAATGAAGCATAAACATTTTTTATTTCTTGTTTTTTAAATTAGATTGTTCGTGTAGTTTTAAAATTCTATGATAGTGAAACAAATAGCTGGAATCAGAAAGTTTCTTTCTGATTCCAGCTATTTGTTTCAGACAGTTTCCAGCTATTTGTTTATTAGATTGTTCGTGTAGTTTTAAAATGTTTAAGTTCGTGTAGTTTTAAAATTTAAGTTTTAAAATTTTAGTTTTAAAATTTAAGTTTTAAAATTTTAGTTTTAAAATTTTTAAGTTCGTGTAGTTTTAAAATTTTTAATTTCGTGTAGTTTTAAAATTTAAGTTTTAAAATTTTAGTTTTAAGATTTTTAAGTTCGTGTAGTTTTAAAATTTTTAAGTTCGTGTAGTTTTAAAATTTGTTTATTAGATTGTTCGTGTAGTTTTAAAATTCTATGATAGTGAAACAAATAGCTGGAAACAGAAAGTTTCAGACAGTTTCCAGCTATTTGTTTCAGACAGTTTCCAGCTATTTGTTTCAGACAGTTTCAAACAAGTTTTCGACTCGCATCTCCGCGGAGCCTGTATTACATGGAAAATGCTTTACGGATTAGGCAATGAAAAATAACCAACAGACATCATTAAATTTTAATCATGTTTGTATTTACCTAACCCCTCCATGACGAGCAGAATATGATACAAGGCCACTTTCTAAGATGAGTAAAATAAGTGCGACTGATTAATCTTACTTCCTAAGACATTTCAAGCCGTCCAGTGTTATTCAAAGCCCAAAGGATAAGAAATCGCGTTCATTGTGAGTTCATATATTATTTTCTTCTCTGGTTGTGTCCAAATAGATTTTAGGTGCTGGGAGCAGACTGTATCACTAAATACGATTAATTCTTTAGCAGATCTATTTAATTTTTTTTGTTTTGTTTCTTAAAATTTATTTGGACGTCGTTAATTTGTTGTAATTTTATTTTGTTCAAATTTCATCATTTAATGGCATATCAAATTTCGAAGGTTATTCAGTGCCAAATTCATCCTTTTAAAGGAGAGCAATGATAGTATTCAACCCTTACCTGGGGAATAAAGGATCTTGTAAGCTTCCAAAAGTGAACGTAATAACGTGATCTGGGTTTGAACTCGTTTACTCTGATATCGTTGTCCAGCACGTTTGCAACAAATTGCTTGATATTCCCTCCTTCATATTCTTCATAAGTATCTGTTATTAGGCAGTGTTGTATACTCATATGCAGATGCATGCAGAATCATAACAACGACACAATAAAGACGAACGACACAGTTCTTTAGAAAAATATACCTCTCACTTTATTTGAAAGGGTTCGAAAGGGTTACAAAAGGTTTTACTATGAGAGGGAGTTGGAGACCGAAGAAAACTGCAACGTATTGACCCCCACTCTTATGGCCATAACAGCGTTTCTTTCCCGATCTCCTGGGCTGCTCAACCGGGGGCCTGGGGACCCGGCTTCTCTGGGTACTGGTTCTCTCAACCGCATCTTATCTCCAACTAGTCAGAAATCCAACCAGTCTGATCTCCAACTGATTGAACTTCCTGTGCACCAAGTTATATAATAGTTCGACGGCCACCTTCTTCTTGTGAGCCTCACAAATCGCACTCATTCAAACCGTCCACGTTCAAGGTTATATTCTGATATTCCTCGACCGGATGCACCAGTTATTTACACAGGTGTATTTCCTATTTTGGCAGCTTGGCCGGGGTCAATATGTTACAGCAAGATATTTTAGTTTTAATTTAATGCTAAAGACAGCCATCATCTCTGATATATCTTGATGTGGCGAACATTATTCTACAACCCCAGCTGACTGGGCAAGAACACTTTGGTGAAAGAATTAACAGTTGTATTTCTCATGATGCACAGATCTAACGAATTGAGCACTTCAGTATCCGATAGCGTAAAATGTAAACAAACGGAAGTTGATACATATATACGCTAAATTCCTTATCTTGCGTTAGGTCAGCTGCTGGCCGAAAGTTATACGTATTATCGGTCTGACATAAAGTTGAGCGGGTTTTGATCCCAACTTGAAGCGTCTCGCGAGTCTAGCCTCATTGATTAGTTGTGATACAATGAAACTATCTGCGGAGGACAATATACATATATATATATATATATATATATAATGAGTAAACTGAATAGCTTTAAATGGAAATGTTTTTGACTATTAAACTGTTGTCTATCGCACCACGTTTTTGACCAAGTAAACCCCTGGCCGGCTTCGGTAGGATTTGAAACCGCTATCTTCTGACAATGCTCACCTGGAACCGTTGAGACTCAACGCCTCTATCCGCTGCGCCACGGGCCCCGAAGGGCGATCAAGGATAGATTTTTTGGTCTTATAAATCCTTCTCTGGTCTTCCATAGTCGGGTCCGTACGGATTTTTCGTAATTGTCTTTAACTGGAATCATTTTTTGAGAGGAAGCTTCTTAATCTGAGAATTAATTTTTATTTATTGTGGACTTTTTGTCCTCATCTTGGTATTTTTTTTTGTGTTGTTTCTTTTTTCACTACGTTTCTTGTGTTGTTTCACAACGTTTCTTGTGTTGTTTCTTCTTTCCCTACGTTTCAAAAACGTGGCGCGATAGACAACAACTATGGAAGGCAATATTACTGGGGATACGGTTACAAGACTCAGCATTCTTATCCGAGGTCGCGGTAAATCACCTGAACAAGGCCAGAGGTGAAATTTGGCCGAAACGTAGTGAAAGAAGAAACAACGCAAAAACTACCAAGATGAGGACAAAAAGTCCGCAATAAATAAAAATTAATTCTCAATTCTTAATTTTTCAGACACGTGCTCAATTGTAACTTTTCTGCCTGCCAGTGTATTTGAAATGACCAGATGGTATAAAAACATATTGCAAAATCTCTTTCCAAAAGAGTTTATTCCTGAACCCTATGTACGAATTGTGAACAGATGCCTCACCACCATACCCCTTTAAGGGTTGGTTGGATTTTATGGCATATCAACCTCTGTAGGTTATTTAATACCAAATTCATTTTTATACAAATAATCTGTTCTCTTTCAAACAATTCAGTTTAACATAAGATCACAGTTTAATTGTCAAATATATTTCTATTTCAAGCTATACAGTTTAGTCAAATAGTTCTAATTCAAACAATTCAATTTATTATGAGTATAGTTTTTGTCCATATACAGTTAAATGTCAAAACAGTTCTATTTTAAACGAATCAGTTTAGCATAAGTACAGTTTGAATGTCAAAAACAGTTCTCGTAAGTTCAGTTTCAATGATAAAAACTGTTTTATTTCCAACAATTCAGTTTTGCATAAGTACGCTGATTAATTCTATTTAAACTATTGATAGGATCCTATCAGGTGCTACCATTCCGAGCCAGAGTAGAGCTGGGAGTGAGGGTAATAAGGATATACTCAGCATTCCTCATGCATCCATTATTACGGGAATCTCATTATCAGATAATTTAGCGTTATATAACCAGGACACTCGTTGTGTGTGGGGAGTATTACACCTCTGCAGAGATGCAGTCGGTGTATTCTACAGTCCTAGATGACTGGGCAGTGGTCATTTTTAAGATATCTTGTAAATTGTTATCACGTTTTTGCTTCTAATTAGAAGACCTAAGTTGTAATTTAAGGCTAAAGACGGTTATTATCTTTAATATATCGGGATGTGGTGAATATCATATCATATCATATCAATATATATATATATATATATATATATATATATATATATAAGTAAATAATGGAGTGAAATCCAACAGTATATATAGAAATAATGAAAGGAAGGTAATCCAATTCTCAAGAAGAGATTTATTGAGAAGCAAAGTCGACACTATAGCGCTTTCTTTCTAATGAACCATCGTCGGGACTGTGACGGATGATGTTTTAAAAATTCATCGTTGATTTGACATCGTTTATATCATTCCTCCCAGTCCTGATGATGGTTCATTAGAATTGAAACGCTATAGTGTCAATTTCGCTTGTCAATAAATCACTCCTTCGTATTGGATTATCATGTTATCAATTTCTCTCTCTCTCTCTCACTCTCTCTCTCTCTCTCTCTCTCTGTCTGTATATATATATATATATATATATATATATATATATAGCAAGCAAAGTTGGCGGCCATAGTCGAGGGCGACCAGAAGGCCCCCTTTGCAATAGCTACTACACCGAGGTGTAGGGGAGGGCCCTACTCCTTTCCTTAGATTGCTTCACTTTACCCTCGATACGTACCTTATATTGCTGAGTGTTAAGCAAGGAGGTATCAATAACCATTTTTAAAGTCTTTGGTATGACACAACCTGGGATTGAAAACAGGTCTTCCGGACCATATATATATATATATATATATATATATATATATATATATATATGATGATTTTACCATTGTTTTTACTTATGAAATAGGATATTTTACGAGTAAATTACAACAATAAATTCGATTCTAATGTTCATCATGATACTGAATTAAAAAAGAATAAATCCATTTTTACTTATATCAAAATACCAAGATAAAAGAGTTGAATTATCAGGTTTTTACGTAAGAGTTGTAGGGATTTGTACCTCCAAATATTTAAATGACGATCATACCTATATTAAAAACACTGCCAGAAAACTTCATCATCGTATATCTTTAACACAACGTGCTACAAAAAAAAAAAAAGAAGCAACAAAAATTTACAAGCGTAAAACTTTGCCGAAAATGTCTATTAGCAATTTTTGCGAAAATGATCTATTAAACATATTTTATTCAATAATTCAAGCACAAATATCATCGAAATAAATCTAAACAAGCTTTTTCTCAAAACTGTTACAAAATCTCCTATAAAAAATTAAGAGTAATATATATATATATATATATATATATATATATATATATATATATATATAATCATTACTGTATCATTAGGTAACGATATTGAATAAAGTTAAAAAATCGTTTTAATATCAAATCTGTAGTTTAAGTCAAAATGTAATTAGAATTTAAAAATTAAAATAAAAATTTAATTTTTTAAAAAATAAATTCTAACCGAAATCAAAATAAAAAACGGAAGTGGGCTAAATAAGGAGATAACTCTTCACCCCTGTTCTATCCCCTCCCACCTTTTTCTGTGTCTATTCTGATTTATTTTATCCAAAGGATCTGAAGAGGTCCTGTTAAATTTTTTTTTCGCGTTTTTGAATTTTTCAAAAAACGTGTAACAGCATGAAAAAAATTTATAATCCTAATGTGACCGGTTTGTTGTCTTTCTTAAAGAAAGTATATACACACACACACACACACACACACACACACACACACACACACACACAACACACACACATCCAAAGGATCTGAAGAGGTCCTGTTAAATTTTTTTCGCGTTTTTGAATTTTTCATAAACGGGTAACAGCATGGAAATAAATTTATAATCTTAATGTGACCGGTTTGTTGTCTTTCTTAAAGAAAGTATATATACACACACACACACACACACACACACACACACATATATATATATATATATATATATATATATATATATATATATATATATATTGTAATAAAAAAACGTACATCAATCAATACATTTAGGAGTTTTAGCGACTAGATAAAAACATCATGAAAATATATTCCCGTGCTGTTTGTAAATTCAATAATAAAATAATCACTCTACAAATTTGACCTTTCAAACTAAATAAAAACTTTCCCAAACAAGTTCTTTTTTCTTTCTTATATAAAGTTTACTTCATTACTGAATGAATATACACAATGATATTGTGGCTCGGAATTAACATAATAAGAAAGAAATTTGAAATATTGCTCAATTCAAAAAATGGTATCTCTGAGAGTATTTTCGAACTTGATGTTCCATTTCTCTAAGAGTTAGGTGAAAAGGTGAAGCAGCTGAAATAATTTAGTTCAAGATGTCTTAATTCAAATTCTCGTTTGCGTTATCTTAAAATAAAGTTCTTCGATAGTTTTACATGATTCATCATAAATGAAGAAAAAGAGGTTGATATTTTTAATCAAATGTCAAACCACAACATTATCTATATTTTTCTGTCTTTCTCTAACTTCATATATATATATATATATATATATATATATATATATATATATATATATATATATATATATATATATATGTATATATATATATATGTAGATAGATAGATAGATAGATAGATAGAATGTTTGAAAGCACGTGCGATAGTCGAAAGGGCAGGGTATTGCACGTGTTTTCACATGTTGTATGATGAAAAAGTAATATATATATATATATATATATATATATATATATATATATATATATATATATATATATATATATATCGCCCTTTCTTTCTTTCTTTCTTTCTTTCTGTTTATTTATCAAATCATTTACCAACACACATCGAGATATATATATAATATATATATATATATATATATATATATATATATATATGTGTGTGTGTGTGTGTGTGTGTGTGTGTGTGTGTGTGTGTGTGTGTGTGTAATTACTTTTCTCTTTTCATGGTGTATATTTACTGAGTTTAAGTGTTTGGTAATAGATAGATAGATAGATAGATAGATAGATAGATAGATAGATATGAATCGCGTGTGTGATCATGCATCTAAAAATTAGTATGAAAGTATTTTGATAGATAAACAAACAGATAAATAAACAGAAAAAAAGAAAGAAACAAAGAAAGGGCAGAAGATATATATATATATATATATATATATATATATATATATATATATATATATATATAACAAGATGTATAGATAGATAAATAAATGAAAAAGAAAAAGACCCAAGTGTATGTATACACACACACACACACACACACATACACACACACACATATACATATATATATATATTTATATATATATATATATATATATATATAATGCAGTACGTTTCTCTACAGACAGTCTAACCCATTACTATTTCTTGTAAACCAACCTCAACTTTATTTCCTTATACTGGGATTTGAAAAGTTGAAAAAAGTATTTCTATTTTATTTTTCATTTATTTCAACTCAGTGCGTTTAATTCACTACCCGCAAAATATATTTATTGATTTTCCCGCGTTCTGTCAACAGCGACGCCAATAACAAAGCGAATAGATCTTGCATGAATGGAAATTTGTCTATGCCAGACATTCCCGCGTCGAATTATTCATGATAAAACCATGTCAAGTTATATAGGTAAAAATAAGTGAATATGAAGCTTAAAATCAAATGTCACAATACATGTCTGTCTTATCCAGTGGATAACATACATAAATATATATATATATATAAATATATATATATATATATATATATATATATAATCAGAATTGGTACACTCATTTTTGATAAGATTTAAAATGGCAGCATGTATTTACCCTGTGTCTTGAGCATGAGCTGTATGTGACACAAGGTCAATTCTTACGTTGAGTAAAGCTTGTTTGAATT
The DNA here is from genome assembly GCA_963585895.1 of Sepioteuthis lessoniana. Classification (NCBI taxonomy): domain Eukaryota; kingdom Metazoa; phylum Mollusca; class Cephalopoda; order Myopsida; family Loliginidae; genus Sepioteuthis; species Sepioteuthis lessoniana. The sequence continues at coordinate 20,399 of CAUZXS010003433.1, forward strand.
TAAGATTTTACTTTTAGGCTATGCTTTCATTCTTTCGATAAAATCCTTGGGTTTCCATGAGAGTAGGTAGTAGTTCATTGAAGCAAACTTTTGTCGGAATGTTGTTCAGGATGATGGTGACTCTGTCATGGTGTTAAGGCCACCGGTTGGAGTTTACGAGGACCAAAAGCGCAAAAGAATTTTGTTTTTTTCATTTTTTAAATAAGTGTGCCTTCTACTACTGGGTTAAAATATAGAATTAGGTCACAAATACTGCCTCCAACCCATTCATGTTTCAGTTTTGTTGTAAGTTAACGACTGTAGTCGAGGGCGACCCGAAGTGAAGTAACTTTTTTTTGCATAATCATCATCATCATCATCATCATGTCGTGTCACTAGCACGGATACCCCTGACCCTCTCTCGCCACTTCTCCCTATCATTCATCGCTTCTGGCAGATCTTCAGTGCCCTATCCCTTATCCTCATATAGCTGCTCTATGTATGTTCGAGCTGGTCGTCCTGCTTTTGCTTGGCCATATGCGGGGGTCCATAGGAGTACATCACTGATGAGTTCGTCCTTGCTTCTCCAGCAGTGTCCTGCGCGTCTGGTTCGTCAAGCTTGTATAGTTTTCGTGATGGGAGGCAGTTGGCTGTATAGTTGGTGCCTTGTGGGGTGTTGCCGCCAGGACTTGTTCAATATTCCTCGCAACATTCTTGTGTAATTGCCGTCTAGCTTCTTCTTCAGCCGTTTTGTTAGCGTCCAAGTAGTGCATCCATATAGCAGTATCGATACGACCGCTGCCTGGAAGAGACTGCGTTTCATTTTTTCGGTCAGGTCTGATTTCCATATGATCGAAAGCCTATTGATAGCTGTCCATGCTTTCGTTAGTCGGGTGTCGATGTCTTTTTCGGTTGATGAGACGCTGCTTCCTAGGTAGGTGAATTTGTCTACTAGTTTCAGAGAGGTTCCTTCTAGTGTGGAAATGTCGCCTGTTTGGTTGTAACACATATATTCAGTTTTGTTTGCATTGACATGGAGGCCAATGTCTGCAGCGGCTCGTTCCAAACTATGCAACTAGTGTTTCGGCTTGTTTAGGTGTATTCGCCAGTAACGCTATGTCATCGGCATTTTTGCAGGGTACCTTCTGCTTCTTTTCTTTGTCAGCTCGAAGCCATTTACGCTCTTTCATTGGAGTAATATGCAAAAACAAAAGTTATATCACTTTTGTAATAGATCCTCCCCTGATGATGGCCCAATGTCGGGCAGAAAGTACTAGGGATACATACAACTATGAAAAATACATAAATCAATTCCCGCCGAATACGATAAAAGCAATACGGCAATACAAACGGATCCAGAAGAAAATATGTAGACAGAAAATGTCTATTATGTTCAATGAAATGTGTATATATATATATATATATATATATATATATATATATATTGGTATTCTTCGGTCCAGTTAAACCAGAGTTGGGAGTAATTCCTTCAGGACAAGAAAATCATTCAGGAGCTGAACATTTAAATTTTCCTGGTAGAGAGCTCAGTGTAATTAATTTTACAGAGCAATACTTTCTTTAAAGAAAAACCAAAGATCGGTTAATTTAGGATTATAAATTTATTTCCATCCTGTTTTTCAAACACACCAAAAACACGAAGAAAAATATAACAGGACTTCTTCAGATCCAATGGATAAATAAAACAGAATAGCCACGTGGGAGTGGGTGAGGGGAAGGGAGAAGAGATTAAAAGAGTTAAATTCTTCCGTCCGTTATAATTACGGTAATTTATAATATAAAGTTATAATATAAAGTTCAATAATTAACTTTTAAGAGAAATATTAATGCTTATATTGATTTCGATACTATATATTTAGCTACCTATTTTTTCCTTGTGTGTATATTGGATACGTTTTTTGTCTGGTTTCACTATTATTATGTTTTTTAATTTTTTTTTTTAATCTATAGTTTAAATTTTGTCTTATGTCTACATCTAGCTATTGATTCACTTCTCTTATTTAATAACTTATCAGGATATTTATGTGTCAAAATATGTATTTTTTCTTCTAAGCACAAATTGCATCTACCGTCAAATATATATATATATATATATATGTGTGTGTGTGTGTGTGTGTGTGTGTGTGTGTGTGTGTGTTAGTGTAAGGTTGATGAGGCTCTTCTTTAGTCACGTACCAAAATTACAATCTCTTTTATTAACAGTATGATTTTGTTATCCAAAATTCCCTTCTTTATTTTAAGTGATTCTGAAATTCTCTCTCTGACTGACTTCTACCTCCAATCCCCGCTTCTACAGACCAGATCCCAAGCCATAGCACTTCCAAATCATCTCTTCTTGAGAACTATAGGTTTCTCCTCTACTTGAAGACATACATGATTCATCTAGCCTATCAAACTGGAAACTTTTTTCTTCAATAAATAAAACTCTCCATTTAAAAGTTGCTAACTTTTGTCAGTTTTCTTTTAGTATTTTCCAGTCTTGCCTCATCATGCTTTTTTCTTAACTCAGATTTTCTCTTTAGTTTCGGCCTCCTCGAATACTATTTCTTGTAGCAATTGCTGCACATGAAAGAACTGGTCCCAATTCTTCGGTTTCTTCGTTATCTCCTTTTAATGCGTTCGTTTTAAAATGTTTCGGTCCGGTTTCTTTGCTTAATGACATACCAACCTTCGTGAGTTATGTAATGCAAATAATTTTTAGTAGAAGAACATTAATTGTTGTCTAAATTTCTGAGACAAAACTTCTTTATTTTTATCATTAAGGGTTTTTGGACTATTGTCTTCCTATTTATTGTTATTTCCACAACGTTTCGGCCGATATGTCCTCCTGCCTTCTTCAGGTGTTTGTCGAACTCAGGAACCTTCACTTCCAGTTACATCCTTTATTGAATCCATGGGGGTCGCCTGTTCTGATTCCGTTAGCTATAACCGGGTACAAGTGTTAAGTATCCCTGTCTTGTTACTCGCCTGTAGTGAGGATTGAACCTGCAACCTTCAGATGATTGTCTACTTAGAAGCTTAGTAGACAAATAAGTATAAGTAGACAATCATCTGGAGGTTGCAGATTGTCATATCCTCTGCGCGCGAGTGTAGACTGTACCCAATGCCTATGCACCTGAAATAAGAGCCGAATAGTTCAAAGCCTAACCAAACTGAATGTTAAAATATAATTAACAAAAAATGATCTATATAGAAAAATCATTCTGTAATTATATAACATAACCGGAATGATCTTTAAATCGATCTTTGCACATCTATTTATGTATTTCTATCAAATACAAAAAATTCTATATACGATCAATCATTTGTTTTTACACAGTTTGAAAAGGACATCGAAACGAGGTTAACGAAAGCATGGACAGCTATCAATAGGCTATCGATTATATGGAAATCAGACCTAACCGATAAAATGAAACGCAGTTTCTTCCAGGCAGCAGTCACATCGATACTGCTGTATGGATGCACTACATGGACTCTAACAAAACAGCTGGAGAAGAAGCTAGACGGCAATTACACAAGAATGCTACGTGCAATCTTGAACAAGTCCAGGCGGCAACACCCCACAAGACACCAACTGTACGGCCACCTGCCCCCTATCACGAAAACTATTCAAGTTAGACGAACCAGACATGCAGGACACTGCTGGAGAAGTAGAGATGAACTCATAAGAGATGTACTCTTATGGACCCCCACACATGGCCGTGCAAAAGCAGGACGACCAGCACGAACATACATTCAGCAGCTATGTAAGGATACGGGATGTTGTCCTGAAGACCTACCTAGGGCGGTGAACGATAGGGAGGAGTGGCGAGAGAGGGTCAGGGATATCCGTGCTACCATTGCGATATGATGGTGATTATGATGAATGTTTTAAAGAATTGCTATGTTGCATTAAGAATTTGACATCGGTCTGGCATAGATTTAAACGGATATACATCCATGATTTGTAAGAGAATGGTTTGTAGGTAACTTCCTTTTTAAACGAGTTAGATCTCATTTGTTTTCCCACTTGTCTAGCTACTGTTTCTTCACAGCTAAATGATTTCAATTAAATCTATCAAACACTAATTATAAGCCTTTCTTTGTAGATAGTGAAATGGTTCCAAATATTACTATTCAACACAAATTATTCTGTTCAACACCGTCTATTCATTTGTACACAGTCAATTTGTTTCAAGTATTCCTACGTATCACTAACAATTCAATTAAACACCAATCATTTTTTTACACACATTTAAATGTCTAAACACTTCTTTTTCTAACAATTCAATGTAGCATTACTTATTTTGTTGAAAACACTTTATTTATAAAACAGTTCTATCTCGGCCAGCGAGGAACCGGAAGCCATGTCAACGAAAGGATACTCCATATTCCCCAAAGCTCTAAAACTGGAACCCCGCAATCAGATTGTTTAATGTCATATGGAGAGCAGATTGGCAGGGGGTCTTACCTCTCTGCAATGATGCAGTAAATGTATTCTACTGCTCCAGCCGACTGAGCTGATATATATATATATATATATATATATATATATATATATATATATATATATATATATATGTGTGTGTGTATGTGTGTGTGTGTGTGTGTGTGTGTGTGTGTGTG
>CAUZXS010003433.1:27500-32500 GCA_963585895.1 Sepioteuthis lessoniana
TATAAGACAAAAAAAAATCTAGATACAAGTAGTAACATTTTAACGACGTACTCTTTACAGCAAGCCTGTATAAAGGAAAAACGTATTCTACGTATTCTTAATTGGTCAAATTTTGACGACATACTATATTCTTTGAAATCGTCTATATAATAATAATGATAATAATAATAATAACAAATAAATATATATTAGATTTATATATTTAATGATATGGAAGTTTGTCTGCAACCCTTTGTTTCATGAAGTTTTTACAAACAACAATCTTCCGGCAGATAACGAAATGAAATGAATAAATCGAAAATCGAAAAATACAGTCAAAAACCGTTGAGTTTCTGTGGAAATCTTTATGTGTGCTTCTGGTTATCGTCGTAGGAAATGGACTGTTCAAATCCTGGACGAGACTGATAGCATTTCACATAGCACTAATACCCTTGGGAAAGGTATGAATCCAATTATTCTCCCTCCAGCTATGGGGGAATAGTAGGACAGACTGAATTTTCCAGCCTTGTTGAGGCAACTAGTCTAGGAGAAGGAAAACTCTAAATTCAAACCAGTTAAACTCCACTAAAAATTGACCTCAGGTCATATCCTGCCCGAGCGGAGGGGTGGGTAAATATGTTTACGTGTGCTACTGAGTGTGAGTGTGTGTGTGTATTTGTGTAAGTCATTGTTGCGTATTATTGCGTGTGTGTGTGTAAGTAGTGTATAGTGTATGTATATGTGAAGATATATGCGCAGTGCGATCTTTAACAGGATGGGAGACGTCAGTGTATCTTATGTTGCTACGGTATGGGTGAGAAAAATTCTTTATTTATTATTTTATGTGTCGGTGATTATAACTAAGGAACAAAACATCATCATTGCATGTCGAGGGAAATAAAAAAAAGATATGATTCGTAACCAACACTGTTTCAATATATATATATATATATATATAACAGAGGCGCTCGTGGTGTAATGGTTATCGTCGTAGAAAACACAGCGATACAAGTTCAAATCCTAGACAAGGATAACGGTACTTGCGGTATTACTTATACCCTTAGGGAAGTTGTATCCAATAATTATCCTTTTAGGAGGTCTCTACCGAGAGTAGAAGAGACGACACCACTTACATATAAAAATATAATATTTTCCTTACTAATTTTTCTTTGTTACGAAATTAGTTGCGTGTGGAAGGAGTCGGGATCAGGCTAAATAGAGAGAGATTTGGAATCTACTGAGAGCCATTCTTTCTCGTTGTTTTCACGAGAAGGTCAACAAAAACATTTAATCATCTTGGCTTCAATATGTCTTTCAACTCAGGACGTTTGCAAGATACCCTTTTTCTTTCTTCAGTGATGATGCCTATTTTTGACCTTCTTCACAATTCTCTGCATTATCTCGAGGCATTTAGTCATTTTAGCTTCTAAATGTTTTTCGACAACAGAGGCCTTTGCAAGCCACCCCTTCCATCTTTCTCCTGGGATCAACCCCTCTTTTGACTTTGCGAGTCTCGTTAATTTTAGAACTCTCTCTATCTCTTGACCCTGGCTCCTCTGGCTCTTGGCCGGCGCCCAGTGTGGCGTTATGTCTTTTGACTCTTCTGTCGGCTACTTTCTTCTGTCCTCTGGGGTCGAAAACCTTCCGTCGTAATATAATTCCCCAGACGCCCACGTACCTTTTGGTCAGTCTTCTTTTTTGTGGCTTGGCAGCCACTCAGTTCACGAGGAATTTCAGTTGTCTTTTATTTACTTTAAGATACAGATGCACATCCTATTTTGATATCCACGTAACTTTACGCGGCCTGTCAAAATCAAATATCTAACAACTGAATCCATTTTTTAAGACGCCAGTTGCTACACCACGTGCCTTCAAGAACCTACGACGGGGAAATGACCCCGTGGCATAGTGGCTAATGTTCTGGACACTGACATTATTGAAAACGGGGGCGGTCTTCGTGGTGTAATGGTTAAAGCGATGGACTGCGGAATCGTAGTACGCGAGTTCGTACTCCCGTCGCGCTATTACGTTCACTTTCGGGCAAATACCCTTGGGAAAGGTATGAACCCCCTTATCCTCCCAGCTATGGGTTAAATAGTACCACTACTGTTCTTCTAGGAGAATGGCTTTGGCATTAAAATAACCTACAAAGGTTGATATGTCATTAAACAAAGAAACCAAACCAAACCATTATTGAAAGCAAGCTGGAACTCTTGTCAAGTTATTACGATTAGTCTTGGATAAGTATTCTTGGGAAAGATCAGAACAACGTTATCCTCTCCAGCTATGAGTTAAATCGCATCACTGATATTCTTTAACAAGGATGGCTTTGGCAATTAATAACTCATGGAGTTTGATATCATATTTACCCAACTCCTCCACTCTGGTAGGATATGACACAAGGTCAATTTTTAAGCGGTATTTAACTGGTTTGAATTCAGAGTTTTCCTTCTCCTAGACTAGTTGCCTCACCAAGGCTGAAGAACTCAGTCTGTCCTACTATTTACCCATAGCTGAAGCGAGATTAATTGGATTAATACCTTTCCCAAGGGTATTAGTGCTATGTGAATTGCAGTCAGTTTCGTCAAGGATTTGAACTCGTGTCGCCGTGTCCATTTCGTACGACAATAACCATTACACCACGGGCATCTCGTGGAGTTTGATATATCATTAAACAAAGAAAGCAGATCAAACCAAACCAAACTATTTGTGAGGCGCTTGAAATAAGTGAAATTTAGATTTGGCAAAAGTGTAGAAATTTGGAAGACTAATAAGTTTAGAATCCCACAGTCTCATCCCTGTCGTACTTTTCTTAGAATATGTGTGTCACACAATATATGTATATTCTTTTCTCTGCATCTCTCTTATTCCCTTTGGTGGTGTAACGGTTAGCAAGCTTGACTAGCAAACCTACACGAGTAGGTTCGAGTCTCATTGGGTGCCCCATTACATTCGGCCTTGTGCCACATCGAAGCTAAGAGCTTCGTAAATAACTATATTTATACCGGGACATTGGCCCAGCGGTTAGAGTGTTCGCCAATGGCCCGGGAGACCTGGGTTCAATCCCAGGTCGAGTCATACCAAAGACTTTAAAAATGAAACTTGATACCACCTTGCTTAACACTCAGCATTATAAGGTACGGTTCAAGGGTAAAGTGGAGCAATCCTGGGAATGGAGTAGCGCCCTCCCCTACACCTTGGTGTAGTAGCTATCGAAAAGGGAGCCTTCGGGTCACCCTCGACTATGGTCGCTAACTTTTATATATATATATATATGCGTGTACGGGTGTGTTTAGATAGCTGAAGAGAGAAACGGACTTATATCTTTAGAGAAGGAGAGAGATATAAGGGAATCCAGATTATTAGCTTGGTTTGATGATATATATGTATATGTGAAAGTGTGAATGAATGAGTGAGTGTGAGGGTAGGGGTTAAGAAAAAAGTTTAAGAATGAAGAGAGAGAGAGAAAGAAAGAGAGTAAAAGAATCCAGATTAATAACAGGGCTTCATGACATAAATATACACATGTCTGCGTGTGAGTGTGTTTGAGTGGATAGAGAGAAGAAATGAGAGATAGATAGATAGAGAGAGAGATATACAGAGAGAGAGAGAGAGAATTCTATCTCAATATTTCTATTATACATGAAAAAAAAATGTGATCATTAAGGGTTTTTGGACTTTTGTCTTCATCTTTATTGTTATTGCCAGCAAACGTCGGCCGATATGTCCTACGGCCTTCTTCAGGTGTTTGTCGAACTCGGGAACGTTCACGGAACATCGAACTACGTTCTTTATTGAATCCACGAGGGTCACCTGTTCTGATTCCGTTAGCCATAACCGGGTTCAAGTGTTAAATATTCCTGTATTGTTACTTGCCTGCAGTCAGGACTGAACCTGCAACCTCTAGATGATTGTCTCCTTACAAGCTTAGGGAACCAACGCCTATAACCGTTAAACGATGTGTCCCGCTGAAATTTAGACAACTAATGAAAAAAGAAACAGAGAGGAAAAATGGAAGGTTTTGATTTTTTATAAAAAAGGATTCTGTATGACAAGACAAAGAGTGTTTTACAAGATTAAATAGACTGACAAGACAGTCGATATAAAATGGATCTTGAGACCCATTTTCGAAACCTGGACGAGGCTGGTTACATTTCATATAGTGCTAATACACTGAAAAATGTACGAATCCAACTATTTTTCCTCCAACGATGGAAAACATTATGGCAGACAAAGCTTTTTATTCTTTACAGTCAATCTAGAAGAAAGAAAACAATGAATTCAAACCTGTTAATCTCCGATTAAAAATTGACATCGAGCAATAAGTAATAAGAAATATCCATCTATGTGTACAGTAAGATAATAAACACAATCTCATTGATTTTATTAATCTCTCTCAGTCCTTGTAAGTGAAATAAAAGTTCTAAATGATTCCCAAATGATCAGTTTCAGTAGTCGATATTGATTAAAAAAAATGGAATAAAAATAAAATAAATAAATGTAAAATATAGTAGTTTCCTATGAGACCTCGGACAGGAAGCAAAATCAGAACATGCTGAAAAAGAGGGGCTTTCTGGGGCCAAAAAAAAAATCTTCCTCATTAACCACTTCGACTGGACAAACATTTTTCTTTCGGCTGTAAGTAGGATCTTAGCGGTGATCTTCGTCTTCTACAGCTAGTAGCAGCCTCGACTAAATACACCCACAAGAATCACGACGGGATTTCAAACTTATAAACTACCGAACGTAATCCTATAATATATATTTCAAGGCCTTGTCTAAGGAATGCGACTTTTTTTACTGGTTCAGAAAAATATTTTCATCACAGATTAGTCGTAAATCCCATTAAAAATGTTTAGTCTAAAAAAATACTTGTCTATTTACTTCCGATCTTAATTCCTTTTAGAGTTTCGACTCAAATAAGATCACTAGAGAATGAGGTAAGAAAATTAGTGAATGAGGTAAGAAGAAGAAAAGGAGTCAATTCTAAACCTCTGGATTTCCTAAGAACAATTAAGCAT